>JBAKBP010039686.1:0-14603 GCA_037953745.1 Lithodes maja | reverse complement strand
CGTAGGTTTATAGAGAATATACAGTATGTATCAGCTTAAGGGAAAATAGCACGTAGGTTTATAGAGAATATACAGTATGTATCAGCTTAAGGGAAAATAGCACGTAGGTTTATAGAGAATATACAGTATGTATCAGCTTAAGGGAAAATAGCACGTAGGTTTATAGAGAATATACAGTATGTATCAGCTTAAGGGAAAATAGCACGTAGGTTTATAGAGAATATACAGTATGTATCAGCTTAAGGGAAAATAGCACGTAGGTTTATAGAGAATATACAGTATGTATCAGCTTAAGGGAAAATAGCACGTAGGTTTATAGAGAATATACAGTATGTATCAGCTTAAGGGAAAATAGCACGTAGGTTTATAGAGAATATACAGTATGTATCAGCTTAAGGGAAAATTATATAATTTTGTTTTTGACCTTAACTATTGGAGTATTTTTCATAAACTCCGGTCGTCAGTACGTTACATATGTAAATGGTATATAACACCATGATTTGCAGATTATTTAGTATATCATTAACCCATTCAGTACCAGGGACGTCATTTTCATCATATTCTGGCAACTATTAGACAATTTAATTCAGCTTGGGAAGGACCTCTAGCAATAAAAAGGGTTCAAACTATCTCAACCAACATTTTTTAACTACCACAGATTCTTCCCAAGCTGCATAATATTGTGTAAATATAGCTAGAATATTGTGTAAATATAGCTAGAAGATTGTATAAATATAGCTAGAATATTGTGTAAATATAGCTAGAATATTGTGTAAATATAGCTAGAATATTGTGTAAATATAGCTATAATATTGTGTAAATATAGCTATAATATTGTGTAAATATAGCTAGAATATTGTGTAAATATAGCTAGAATATTGTGTAAATATAGCTAGAATATTGTGTAAATATAGCTAGAATATTGTGTAAATATAGCTAGAATATTGTGTAAATATAGCTAGAATATTGTGTAAATATAGCTAGAATATTGTGTATATATAGCTAGAATATTGTGTAAATATAGCTTGAATATTGTGTAAATATAGCTAGAATATTGTGTAAATATAGCTAGAATATTGTGTAAATATAGCTAGAATATTGTGTAAATATAGCTAGAATATTGTGTAAATATAGCTAGAATAATGTGTAAATATAGCTAGAATATTGTGTAAATATAGCTAGAATATTGTGTAAATATAGCTAGAATAATGTGTAAATATAGCTAGAATAATGTGTAAATATAGCTAGAATATTGTGTAAATATAGCTAGAATATTGTGTAAATATAGCTAGAATAATGTGTAAATATAGCTAGAATAATGTGTAAATATAGCTAGAATATTGTGTAAATATAGCTAGAATAGATATTATAACAAACGTCGATGGTACTCAAAGCGTTAAGCATGTAAAAGCTTACCATTGACCTTGATCTGTGACACTGTCCTTTATGTAGGATTATATTATGTTGTTTGCATAACCGTTACATTGCCAAATTAAGGGGGATGACAGGCTTTGTTCTCTCTTTCTCTGGCTTGTATCCATTCGGCCCCATTCAGCCTACTGTTGTAAGACGTTTATCCCAATCCAGGTGTCAATTATTGTATGGAGAAATCCGGCTTCACCGGAGACTTTTCTATCGAAAAATGTACAAATTTAGCCTGCTATCAAAAAATGTATACAAAATATGCTGGCTCGCTACCGCTTGCCAGGAAAAAAATCGACACCTGGAAGGGAGTAAACGTCTTAAAACAGTAGGCTGAATGGGGCCGAATAGATATAAGCCAGAGAAAGAGAGAAAAGGAGAGAACAAAAGCCTGTGACCCCCCTTAAGTATGCGCCTAATTTGGTGAAAGCTAACAATTAAATATAGGAGGAATAGTTAACCTTGACCTTTGACTCATATCTTGACCTTCATAATATTCATCTGAAAATGTATTGTTTTTATTTTCATGCATCCTGCAACAATGAATAAGTACCATAATAAAAAGGTATGAATTGGCCCTATATTTGAGCTACACATGTGATCTTCACCTATCAGTAGATTTGCTTTATTATTATATTGTTTATCTAGTTTTTAGTATTGTTTGTATAATCTTGGTCTCGGAACTCCAAATATGCCAACATAGTATGATAAGCATGGTGAGAACCTATCAATAAGTTAGGACTCTGACCTTTGACCTTAGCCATTGGATTAATTATCTAAAGTTTGGTCAGCATAATACCAACATTAACATTACCTAAGATTTTGAATATGGTGTATTTTGAAAACAAACTTGAAAATACGAAATAGTGACCATATTGTGTAACTTTGACCTTAACCTTAATTGACAAATACACATTTGGATGATCATCGCATTGATCTACCAAATTTGCCTGTGAAATTCGGTGGCAATCCAATAAACAGTTTATAAGGAGTTTAGAGGAAAATGATTAACACTCTTGTTTTGTAATTTGACCTTGACCTTTGACCTTAACCCCTGTCCAGTGGGCATATTTCCGTATTTTGGGGGTTTTCAGCTCATTATAAAATGAGTAATTATGAGTTGAGACGAGTTACGGTAAAACATGAAGAGTGTGAACGAATGTTCGGATTCTGGGCTGTACATACACCTAATGTTCCTACCAGCCTATGTGGCCTTCACAGCGACTTCATGAAGTGACCTGCTTATGTGATCCAGGTGAAGGTCGAGTAACAAATTAATTTCATATTTGTTTTTTCCAACTAACTTTAACTCTGTGAAACAATGGGTTACAGACAAATGAAAATTGTGGACGAACGCTTGTACTAGTATTCTGACCTGTACGTAAAAATCAACTTGATGCTTCTAGCTGCTATGCAACCTTCACAGTGACTGCAGGAAGTGACTGTTCATTTATGTGTTTGAATCAAGTTTGAATTTAGGTAAAGCTTTTAGTGCTAGGAGAGACATGCACTTGCTTGCATGGCTTGTAGCGTACCAAGCTCACCCGGGTAGGCTAGCCTGGTGATACATGGTGACTCTGGTGTTATCTTGGTAGTTGGTACCACTAGGTTAACCTGGTAGTGGTTTTTTTAGCACAGGAATTACAAAACTTACAAACCGGTATATGGTTTCCGCCTGACCTTGTTAACTTTTAGAATATTTGTGTGACATTTGATAAATATGTTATTCAAGTACAATACACTTAAATAATTAAAAAAAATTACCTTAACCTTTGACCTTGATTATTATGTAGGATTATATTATATTTGCATGGACACTGCCCTGGAAAATCTAATAAAGGTGCATAATTTGATTAAAACTAATCAGCTAGGTTCTGAGATATTGGAGGAATAATTAACCTTTATCTTGACCTACATGATATTTGTCTGAAAATTGAGAAAAATAATAATTTCCATGTAGAGTGCAACTATTGTAGATCAGCGAATAATGTGAAGGAATTATAAGTATATCGACCATATAATTGACCTTGACCTGTGACCTTGATCTTTCAAATAGAAACCTATTTTTTATTGATTGACCTTGGTCTAAGTATTCCGAATATCCACGACAAGCCTTGTGTTAATCTGACATTTATAATAAGAAATACTAGTTCGTCTTATATATTATTTTGAGTTTTGACCTTGACCTTTTACCTAACCTTTTAGAATATATATATATATATATATATATATATATATATATATATATATATATATATATATAATATATATATATATATATATATATATATATATATATATATATATATATATATATATATATATATATATATAATATATATATACCGGCATTGTAGGATATTGTAGGAATTGCGTTGTAAATATCAAGTTCACTTCTGTAGATGAACACTCCGTCTTGTTTGGTAGGTGGCATTCTCCCAACACTTATTAAAATACAGCCGATATATTCAATTGAGATCATGAGTATGGTTAGGTATCTCACTGTACTATGTCGAGCCTAGTGATTGTCTCTTTCTCAAAGCGTATTAAGGGAGCCCACCTCGCTTTTTATTTTCTTTCTCTCCCTCTCTTTGGCTTGTATCCATTTGGCCCCATTCTGCCTATTGTTTTAAGACGTTTACCCCAACCAGCTGTCAGTATTTTCCTGGTGAGCGGTAGCGAGCGAGCATATATTTTGTTTTGTTTTGACAAGCTAAATTTTTACATTTTTCGATAGAAAAAATGCCGGATTTCTCCATACAATGCTGGCTCGCTATCGCTCTACAGGAAGAAATCGACACCTGAATGGGGACAAACGTCTTAAAACAGTTGGTTGAATGGGGCCGAATGGATACAAGGCAGGGAAAGAGAGAAAAGGAGAGAAAGATTAAAAACAGCCTGTGACCCCCCCCCCCCCTTAATGTTGTCTTTGTCATAATGCACTTTGTCATAATGCACTTTGTCATAATGCACTTTGTCATAATGCACTTTGTCATAATGCACTTTGTCATAATGCACTTTGTCATAATGCACTTTGTCGTGAAAATGTAATATGTATTTTCAGTACTTAGTTTGTGTTGCACTTTCCTTCTTACTGTGTGTTCAGCAAATATCAACATTACACATAGAGATGCAATTACAAAGTTCAACATTTTAATGAAATGTCAATTCTGTTACCAGTATTGGCATTCTTTGGGTGGTATGTTGAGAGTCGGAATATATGTTTATCACTACCGTAATATATGTTTATCACTACCGTAATATATGTTTATCACTACCGTAATATATGTTTATCACTACCGTAATTGACGTCCACTAATGTACAAGCTCTTACAAGTTAATCAGCTTAAAGACTCTAACTTATAACAAATATGATGAATATTCGATAATAGTGCCTAATTCCAAAATAGCTAAACGAAAAATCGACCCGTAATCCGTATTTTTGTTCGTTTAACCCCTTCTGTACCAGTGATGTCTTATACATTTATTCTAGCTATAGTTAACCCCTTCTGTACCAGTGATGTCTTATACATTTATTCCAGCTATAGTTAAATGATTTAACCCCTTCTGTACCAGTGATGTCTTATACATTTATTCTAGCTATAGTTAACCCCTTCTGTACCAGTGATGTCTTATACATTTATTCTAGCTATAGTTAAGCCCTTCTGTACCAGTGATGTCTTATACATTTATTCTAGCTATAGTTAACCCCTTCTGTACCAGTGATGTCTTATACATTTATTCTAGCTATAGTTAACCCCTTCTGTACCAGTGATGTCTTATACATTTATTCTAGCTATAGTTAAATGATTTCGTGAAGTTCAAGGAAGGTCTGTGGTAGTAAAAAGGGTTAAGTAAGAAAGAGCCTATTTTTTCCTGGAGGCCTTTTTTAATTGAATTATATAATTACAGTAGCCAGAATAAAGTTACAAGGACGGAACCGGTACTGAAAGGGTTAAACATATTATATTCACTATCTAGTTATATCTGCCACCACATATTTTCAATATCGTATTATTGGTCACCGTTCCACGCCGTCAACTACTTACATCAGTTTTCAGACACATAATATATATAATGTATGATCATGATTGAGTTTCCGTATTGAATAACATACTGTCATACGTTAATTATATAATGTATGATCATGATTGAGTTTCCGTATTGAATAACATACCGTCATACGTTAATTATATAATGTATGATCATGATTGAGTTTCCGTATTGAATAACATACCGTCATACGTTAATTCACTCTGCTAATGTTTGCATAATGCAAATATGTTTATAATGTATCAGTGTCATTCTAAACAGTCGTAGTCATTAATACAACGATAACATTCTGTAGTATTTGTAGTTCTCTAAGTTTTCTTATATTCATTATCATCGGTATATATATGACACTATTATTACTGTCCAATATATATGACACTATTATTACTGTCCAATATATATGACACTATTATTACTGTCCAATATATACGGTAAGTGTAAGGTTTTCATCTATAAAGAAACGAACACTACATATTTGTCAAATATGAATATATTTGGGGGAATTATCGGTATTTTTATTAACATTGGTTGGCCAATTACTTAGTACTGTTTATTTTGCTAGACTGTTATATATGGTGGAAAATAACCTTATCAATGATCTATCTAACTTCGATCGAATATAAACTCTCTTGGTAAAGTGCCCCGTAAAATGAATGAAATGGTAGCACAAACGAGGCCTAGGAGGTGGAGCGGTGGTGAACGGACGTGCACTCCCCTCCAATGTTGATGAGTAACTGAGCCAGCCCTGAGCCCCAGCCGTCGGACTCCGTCGCTCTTAGCCCTTCGGTTCGACGGCACTCATAGTACGTGGAATGCTTGGCACTTGGTGCTCGGCAGATTCGGCATAACTCTTATGCAATATTAGGAGAAAATAACACATTACAGATATTAACTTTATATAGGTGCATTGCCTTAATGTATTTGGACTGAAGTACAATATAGGTTTGCCGTCATATCATCACTGTGGCTGATGAGATATAACAGAGAGCCAAATTCAAAGTACGTTGGGATTTAAATTCCTGGACACACGAAATTTAAAGCAGTCTAGGCAAAGTCATAGGATGAAGAAAAAATTAATAGAGGGAGAGGGTTCCAGAGTTTATATGTTGATTCTTGGGTTGGAGAGCTGGACATAATAGAGGTGGGATTGTGTTGAAAGGTGGGTGCCACCTACTCGCCGTACGTACTGAGAGCTCTGAAGAACATTGATTGTTGTAATATCAGTAGAAGGAGATGACACATTGTGGCGTGAGGAAAGAGATTGTAGGGAATTAGTAAAAGGTGGTCAGTTGATAATACGGAATGCTTTGGACTCTACCCTTTCGAGAAGTGTGGTATGGGGGGAACCTCCCCCCATATGTAACCAATATTCGATACATGGACGCACAGTGCCCCTGTACAGAGCAAGACCACCGCTCTGGACCACTACCTTCTACTTTAACTATGAACTTCTGCAACATTCGTGGCCTATCCTCTAACTTCCACTCTGTGGAACATCACCTCTCCTCTGCCAACCCTGATGTTCTCTTTCTCACCGAAACTCAGTTGTCTGGGACTACTGACAGAAACCCCTTTTCTGTATCCTCCTACTATCTTTATCCTCAGTTTCAAGCCAAAGGTGGATGTTGTGTATATGTACGCAACAATCTTGCTTTCTCTCGTGTTCCCAACTTTGATTCTTGTGAATTCTCAACTCTCTGGCTAGGGTTAATTCAACATCTTTGCTCTGCCCATATCCCTGGCCACTGACGAAATCGGCCCTCAACCAATTCAGCTGCCGACCAAAACGGACGCGGGTAGGACAAATTATGTTGACACTGGTTCTATACGCTGTTAGTTATATATAGGACAGAACTCCCGATCCGTATCTCACATAATTAAAAATGGAGTGGAGCAAATGGGCTGTAATTTTCCATATATAGTCCCGGGCTGACTCTTCCCAATTGTAAGACAAATATTAGTTTGATTACTGTGGTCGTTTATTTGTAGTTATAGAGATTAAGATGTTTAATCTAATTATAGTATATGCGGTATAGTATCGTTGCTTGGTCGGGATATGTGTCCTACTGATCATGATTGCTGTAAATGTGGCAAATAAAACACTTATGTTGGCACATTGTAAAAGGCTGTTTTAATTATACTCTTAAGGGGGTAGCCTTTATTGTTTGATCTATTTATATAGTTATTTATTTTTAGTTTGCTCTCTAGACTCCGTCAAGCTTAACACAAATAAATAAATGGCACGAACATTTCTTAAAATTGACAGAAATGGGGCGAAAGGTCTTAAGATCGTCAAAATAATGGGATGCACGTCATAAAAATCTCGAAACAAATGGTCTAAACATGAAGCAGAAGGGGGTCCAGAAAAAACCCTCTTAAGTAGAAATCTTCCCTTAATATCACATTCAAGTACAAATGCTGAAAGTTTATTTTTATGAATGCCACCAATATAATCAATTCAGTTTGTACTTATTAGGGGGAGACATACGGTTTTTTCTGGACCCCTTCTCCCTCATGTTTAGCCCCACTATTTTTGAGATTTTAAGACGTTGGTTCCATTAATTTGGGAATGTTATGACCTTTCACCCCATTTATTTGTCAGTATAGGACCCTTCGTGCCATTTAGGAGTCGATTTTTTCCTGGCGAGCTGTAATTTTAGGAGGAATCGGCCTTCGGCCGGGACATTTTGCTACCGAAAAATGTACAAATCGATCTTGAAGGGTCTAGGGAGTGTTTTTCTAACTTGATGGAGGTCTAGGGAGGAAACTACAAACAAATATATGAATAAATGAATTAATAGACCAAACAAACAGGCACTGCCCCCTTAAGCCTACAAAAATATGCTACGACGACAACATTCTAAATCATTATTAGTTAACTATTGTAGACAATATTATGAGAGAAATAGCATTCCTCACAGAGATGCTTTGATAATGAGACACCCAACTAAATATATTGTTGTTGTTATACTAGATTATCCAGGACTATGAATCTACTGTGAGGCTAGGTACCACATACACTTCATGATGTTGTATTGTATGTACTGTATATAATCTACTGTAAGGCTAGGTACCACATACACTTCATGATGTTGTTTTGTATGTACTGTATATAATCTACTGTGAGGCTAGGTACCACATACACTTCATGATGTTGTTTTGTATGTACTGTATATAATCTACTGTGAGGCTAGGTACCACATACACTTCATGATGTTGTTTTGTATGTACTGTATATAATCTACTGTAAGGCTAGGTACCACATACACTTCATGATGTTGTTTTGTATGTACTGTATATAATCTACTGTGAGGCTAGGTACCACATACACTTCATGATGTTGTTGTGTATGTACTGTATATAATCTACTGTAAGGCTAGGTACCATATACACTTCATGATGTTGTTTTGTATGTACTGTATATAATCTACTGTAAGGCTAGGTACCACATACACTTCATGATGTTGTTTTGTATGTACTGTATATAATCTACTGTGAGGCTAGGTACCACATACACTTCATGATGTTGTTTTGTATGTACTGTATATAATCTACTGTAAGGCTAGGTACCATATACACTTCATGATGTTGTTTTGTATGTACTGTATATAATCTACTGTGTGGCTAGGTACCACATACACTTCATGATGTTGTTTTGTATGTACTGTATATAATTTACTGTGTGGCTAGGTACCACATACACTTCATGATGTTGTTTTGTATGTACTGTATATAATCTACTGTAAGGCTAGGTACCACATACACTTCATGATGTTGCTTTGTATGTACTGTATATAATCTACTGTGAGGCTAGGTACCACATACACTTCATGATGTTGTATTGTATGTACTGTATATAATCTACTGTAAGGCTAGGTACCACATACACTTCATGATGTTGTTTTGTATGTACTGTATATAATCTATTGTGAGGCTAGGTACCACATACACTTCATGATGTTGTTTTGTATGTACTGTATATAATCTACTGTGAGGCTAGGTACCACATACACTTCATGATGTTGTTTTGTATGTACTGTATAAAATCTACTGTGAGGCTAGGTACCACATACACTTCATGATGTTGTTTTGTATGTACTGTATATAATCTACTGTAAGGCTAGGTACCACATACACTTCTCGTGCAAGAAGCCTGCTAGCACGAACAGTACCAACCCCTCGCCCCCGTTCTAACCACTCCTCTCCCCGACCTGTACGTAGAGTCCCGCCACCACAGGTTTCCGGATTTACACCAGTGAGGAACGGTGCACGGCCAACGCAGAAAAGGTCTCATCTACCAGTCACAATGTCAAACAGATTTGAGATATTGGTAGAGATGGAAGACGAACCAGAGGAGACCAGGCTCGTTGGGGATTCCATCCTACGAGGACAGGTCGAAGAGTTCTGCGACAGAGTCCAAAATCAACGAAAAATATTTTGCATCCCAGGAGCTGGACTGGACGCCATTGTGGAAGCCTTCGAAGATACCACAAAGGATGCAAATGAAAATACCCTTTTTGTCATCCATGCTGGTTCAAATGACGTCATGCGCACCAGATCCGAAGAGTTGATGGAGAAATATCGCAAGATGATCCAGCACTACAAAAACAAGTCAAGGAATATCATCATCTCAGGCATTCTCCCCAAGATCGACGCACCTGACAAATTCTACGACAAGGCCTTCAGCACAAATAGCCGACTAACATATTTGTGTCTGAGGGAAGAAGTTGAATTCATCAACCTCTGGGACAACTTCTACAACCAGCCTACTCTGTTTCGCAAGGATGGCACTCATCTAAACCCTGTGGGTTCAGCACGCATGGGTCATCTCCTACACGAAGCAGTCCGCAGCCATGGATAAAAAAACGCCATCCGAGAAGAAGCAGCAGTGACATAAATCATCCAACGCCAAGAAAAAAACAGAGGCAACCGAGGACCACCAGCGATAAGGACCGAAGACAGCGAGGACCGAGGACAGCCATGAACATAAATGTAGATCCGACAAGAACTAAAAATATTATTAAAGAGCGTTCCGTGAGTTCTAAAATAACAAATGTAAAGGTTTTCTATGCAAACGCTCGTAGCATATGCAATAAATTTTCAGATTTAGAGGAGCTAGTGTTTACAGAAAATTATGATGTGATTGGTATAACAGAATCTTGGCTCAATACAGAAGATAGAGACTTTTTAGCAGAGTATTCACTTCCCGGTTATGTAATGTTTGAGAAAAGCCGAATAAATCGAAATGGAGGTGGCGTTTTACTTAATATCAAAGAAAGTCTTAACCCTACCCTCTTGTCAAAACCTCAAATTGTGAACGTCGACGCATCTTTTGTGCTAATAAAGAATAATAAAGGTACAAAATTAATACTTGCATTAATATACAGACCTCCAGCTCAATCAGTGCAAACTGGCCGAGAAATTTACGAACAAATTGCAGATGTAAGTAACTCACAAGATACCGTAATTTTTGGCGACTTTAATTTACCTGTGACCAAGTGGGGCGATACTCTTACTTCACACTCCGGACATGACTTGTATACGAACTTGCAAGAGAGTTCGCTTTATCAATTTGTTCGAACGCCAACCCGTGGTAATAACGTTCTTGACATTGTACTTGCAACAAAAGAATAATTAATAGAGAATTTGAATGTTGGTGATGAATTCAGTAACAGCGACCATCGTACGATAACTTTAACTTTAAAGTTTACTAGTAACGAACCAAATAGTAGCATCGAAAAAGTCCCTAATTTCAAGAAAGCAAACTTCCATAAACTTAGAGCTATGTTTAAAGAAACTGACTGGAGCTTTTTAATTCACAATAACGACATAAATACATCTTGGAAATTATTCGAAGCCACTTACCTAAAAGCAGTGCAAGACTGCATACCATCGAAAATACGGCGTCCAGGCCATAATAATAAGCCCAAATGGTGGAATAAAGATATTTCAAACTGCCTGCTTGCTAAAAAATTTGCTAATGATAGATTAAAATCCTCACAAAATGACGAAGAACGGCTGAAATTTGTAGAGCTACGACGCAAAGCCAAAAAGTTAATTAAGCAAAGTAAAAAGACCTTAGAGTTACATATTGCGAATCAAAGTAAAACAAACCCGAAAGAATTCTATTGTTATATCAGAAAGAAAAAAGTAGTTACTTTAACTGTTGGACCGTTAGTCGATGAAAATGGAGAATACACCAAAGACGAAGTACAAATGAGTAATGCCCTCAATACCTTCTTTGCATCAGTTTTTACAACAGAAGACCTCAGTGATATCCCTACACCATCACCGATTCAGATAGATAATTCAGATGTTCTAAGCAATATCACCGTTACAGAGAGAGAAGTATTGAATTGTTTAGATAAACTCAAGGTAAATAAAACGCCTGGACCTGATACAATCTCGCCTAGAGTTCTAAAGGAAGCTAAGGATGAGCTCTCCAAACCACTGACATTACTATTCAATAAATCCTTGCAGTCTGGAACTATGCCCGATCAGTGGAAGCTAGCCAACGTAACACCGATATTAAAAAAAGGCAGCAAATCCCTACCCAGTAACTATCGTCCAATTAGCTTAACCTCAGTTGTATGTAAAATGCTAGAAACGGTCATACGGAACAGACTCGTAAATCACTTAGAGGAAAATAACATACTTAAAGATACTCAACACGGCTTTCGTAAAAAACGTTCCTGTTTAACAAACCTCTTAGACTTCTTCCACGATATCCTCAACCTCTGCGATGAGAGTAAAGCTGTAGATATTATATACCTTGATTTTCAAAAGGCCTTTGACAAAGTTCCCCACAAACGTTTACTGCTAAAACTAAAAGCGCATGGAATACAAGACGGTGTGTTGAAATGGATAGAAAATTGGCTCAGCGACAGAAAGCAAAGAGTAGTCATAAACGGTAAGGCATCTAAATGGACCAATATAAGTAGCGGGGTACCCCAGGGATCGGTACTAGGACCAATTCTCTTTCTAATTTACATCAACGACATAGATGAGGGTCTCACCTGTACAATCTCAAAATTTGCTGACGATACAAAAATTGCAAATAGCGTACTCTCAAAAGAACAAGTTGACGATATGCAACACAATCTAGATAAATTGTCATGTTGGGCCCAAATTTGGCAAATGAGTTTTAATGCGGATAAATGTAAAGTACTACATATCGGATACCTAAATGAGAAAGCAAACTATTCGATGAATGGCACTCAGCTTAAGAATGTAAACAGAGAAACCGATCTGGGAGTAACAATATCGAGTAACCTAACAGCGAGTCAACAATGTTCAGAAGTTGTTAAGAAGGCAAACAAAATAATTGGCTTTATAGGCAGGTCATTTGAGCATAAATCCAAAGAAGTTATCCTAACCCTTTACAATTCCTTAGTCCGCCCTCTTCTGGAATACTGCGTTCAATCCTGGTGCCCTTATTACCAAAAAGATATAAACAAGCTAGAACGAGTTCAACGTAGAGTTACCAAAATGATACCTAGCCTAAAGAACAAACCATACGAAGAGGGTCTTAGAGAATTAAATCTATTTCCTTTAACCCAGCGCAGATTAAGAGGTGACTTAATTCAAGTGTTCAAAATCATCAAAGGCATCGACAATATGAACTGTAGTAAGTGCATACACAAGATCAAAAACACATGAAGCCTTTAATTACTTTAGAAACATCAGAAATCATGCCAAAACTGTATTAAACCTAACTAAATCAAACTTTCTCCACAAGCAGGCAAATAAACTTCTAAATAATCCAAATGATAACAAAATATTTTGGTCTACTCTTAACTCATTTAAATCCAACTTCACTACTGCTTCATCCATTCCACCATTAAAATCTCCGACTGGCAATCTTGTAAGTGACCCACGAGGTAAAGCTAACCTTCTTGCGGATATTTTCTCCACCAACTCAACCTTAGATGAAATAAATCAAGATGTCCCTGTACTTAATTTTAATTCGCCTGAAATTCCCTCACTTAAGATCCACACCAGACATGTCAAAACTATTTTGCAGAATCTCTCGGTAGATAAGGCTCCTGGTCCAGATGAAATTCCTCCAATAGTACTTAAGAATTGCTCCTTGGTGCTCGCTCCTGTATTGGCAAAAATTTTCCGTCTGTGTACTCATACCTCATGCTTCCCAGTACCCTGGAAAGAAGCAAACATCCATCCAGTTCCTAAAAAAGGTGCCTCTTCAGATCCATCAAACTACAGACCAATAGCTATAACTTCCACTCTTGGTAAAGTCTTTGAAATTATATTAAATAATCACATAATTAAGCATCTTGAGAATAATAAATTAATCAGTGATAGGCAATATGGTTTTAGACGATGTCGATCAACTGCAGACATGCTTTGCCTTCTTACGCATCAAATCAACCAAGCTACAGACCAACATGGTGAAACACATACAATAGCACTGGATATATCAAAGGCATTTGATAGAGTCTGGCATCAATCCTTATTGTCGAAGATGTCACACTACGGCCTTGCATCATTAGTTCCACTAATTTCTTCTTATCTTCATAACAGAAAAATATGTGTAATGGTAGATGGCCTTTATTCTCAATTTCACTCAATAAATGCTGGTGTTCCCCAGGGATCAGTTTTGGCCCCAATTCTGTTCCTCATTCATATCAATGATCTCATATCTACCACTCATAATCCAATACATTCCTACGCAGATGACTCAACACTCCACAGTTCCTTCACATTTACCAATTCTGTCACCCAACCCGATCTTATAAATTCAAAAATAAACACTGCAATTTCTCTGAACCAGGACCTTTCTAGAATTAATGGATGGGGACAAAAGAATCTAGTTTCCTTTAATGCACAGAAAACCAAGTACATTCAATTTTCTAACCGACAGAATCTCACTGACTCCCATATATTTTTTAATGATGTAAATATTCCCACTTCCCCTAGTATTGACATTCTCGGTGTAACATTAACTACTAACTTGAGCTGGACACATTATGTTAGAAGCATTGCTAAGAATGCCTCTAAAAAACTGGGACTGCTGTACAGAGTTCGAGAATTCTTCACTGACGAGCAGTTGGCCGTGATATATAAAAGTCATGTGCGTTCTCAGATGGATTACTGTTCACCTCTGTGGG
>JBAKBP010039685.1:0-14604 GCA_037953745.1 Lithodes maja | reverse complement strand
GTAGCCATCATTACTGAAACTATCTCCATCATTACTACTCTAACCATCATCATTACTACTTTAACCATTATCATTACTACTCTAACCATCATCATTACTACTCTAACCATCATCATTACTACTCTAACCATCATCATTTCTGAAACAATCTCCATCATTACTACTTTAACCATCATTACTGAAACTATCTCCATCATTACTAGTCTAACCATCATCATTACTACTTTAACCATCATCATTACTACTCTAACCATCATCATTACTGAAACAATCTCCATCATTACTACTTTAACCATCATTACTGAAACTATCTCCATCATTACTACTCTAACCATCATCAGTACTACTTTAACCATCATCATTACTACTTTAACCATCATCATTACTACTCTAACCATCATTATTACTGAAACAATTTCCATCATTACTACTTTAACCATCATCATTACAACTCTAACCATCATCATTACTACTCTAACCATCATCATTACTGAAACTATCTCCATCATTACTACTCTAACCATCATCATTACTACTCTAACCAGCATCCTTACTATAACCACCATCATTACTGAAACAATCTCCATCATTACTACTCTAGCCATCATCATTACTACTCTAACCATCATCATTACTGAAACAATCTCCATCATTACTACTCTAACCATCATCATTACTACTCTAATCATCATTACTTAAACAATCTCCATCATTAATACTCTAACCATCATTACTGAAACTATCTCCAGCATTACTACTCTAACCATCATCATTACTACTCTAACCATCATCATTACTACTTTAAGTATCATCATTACAACTCTAACCATCATCATTACTACTCTGACCATCATCATTACTACTCTAACCATCATCATTACTGAAACAATTTCCATCATTACTACTCTAACCATCATCATTACTACTCTAACCATCTCCATCATTACTACTCTAACCATCATCATTACTACTCTAACCATCATCATTACTGAAACTATCCCCATCATTACTGAAACTATCTCCATCATTACTACTCTAACCATCATCATTACTACTCTAAAAATCATCATTACTACTTTAACCATCATCATTACTACTCTAACCATCATCCTTACTACTCTAACCATCATCATTACTACTCTAACCATCATCATTACTACTCTAACCATCATCATTACTGAAACATTTTCCATCATTACTACTTTAACCATCATTACTGAAACTATCTCCATCATTACTACTCTAACCATCATCATTACTACTTTAACCATCATCATTACTACTCTAACCATCATCATTACTACTCTAACCATCATTACTAAAACTATCTTCATCATTACTACTCTAACCATCATCATTACTACTTTAACCATCATCATTACTACTCTAACCATCATTACTACTTTAACCATCATCATTACTACTCTAACCATCATCATTACTGAAACTATCTCCATCATTACTACTCTAACCATCATCATTACTGAAACAATCTCCATCATTACTACTTTAACCATCATTACTGAAACTATCTCCATCATTACTACTCTAACCATCATCATTACTACTTTAACCATCATCATTACTACTTTAACCATCATTATTACTACTCTAACCATCATCATTACTACTCTAACCATCATCATTTCTGAAACAATCTCCATCATTACTACTTTAACCATCATTACTGAAACTATCTCCATCATTACTACTCTAACCATCATCATTACTACTTTAACCATCATCATTACTACTCTAACCATCATCATTACTACTCTAACCATCATCATTACTGAAACAATCTCCATCATTACTACTTTAACCATCATTACTAAAACTATCTCCATCATTACTACTTTAACCATCATTACTGAAACTATCTCCATCATTACTACTCTAACCATCATCATTACTACTTTAACCATCATCATTACTACTTTAACCATCATTATTACTACTCTAACCATCATCATTACTACTCTAACCATCATCATTTCTGAAACAATCTCCATCATTACTACTTTAACCATCATTACTGAAACTATCTCCATCATTACTACTCTAACCATCATCATTAATACATTAACCATCATCATTACTACTCTAACCATCATCATTACTACTCTAACCATCATCATTACTGAAACAATCTCCATCATTACTACTTTAACCATCATTACTAAAACTATCTCCATCATTACTACTCTAACCATCATCATTACTACTTTAACCATCATCATTACTACTTTAATCATCATCATTACTACTCTAACCATCATCATTACTGAAACAATTTCCATAATTACTACTTTAACCATCATCATTACTACTCTAATCATAATCATTACTTAAACAATCTCCATCATTACTACTCTAACCATCATTACTGAAACTATCTCTATCATTACTACTCTAACCATCATCATTACTACTCTAACCATCATCATTACTACTCTAACCTTCATCATTACTACTTTAACTATCATCATTACTACTCTAACCATTATCATTACTACTCTAACCATCATCATTACTACTCTAACCATCATCATTACTGAAACAATTTCCATCATTACTACTCTAACCATCATTGAAATGCTGGGTGTGAAGGGAATTCATGGTCTCCTGAAATATCCCCAGGCTACCTTTAGGATCAACTTTTCCTGGTACCTGGCGCGGGGTACGAACCTCTGAAGGGAATTTAACCCCCCTAAAAACCCACAGGTTTTGAGATGCCTTGGGTGGGGTTCGAACCCTGGTTAGTGACCCAACCATCACCACCAGGCCCGCGCGCTAACCCACTGTACTACCACGGACGTACTAAAAGTATAGCAACCTTAGTCCGATTTTTAAGAACCAGGTGATAGTCTCGTGGTGTTATCACGTGATGAGTTTATTGGACTTACCATCTCCGACTATTTTACGCTATACCTGACGTCAACTCGGGTTAGTATTATTGTGGGTGCGGGACATTTTCGAGGGCATTACATTACATCCTTCTTTAACTAGGCTAGTCCCTAGCCTATTTTAAGGTCGTAAGGTATCGTAGCTGTATTACCTCAGCAATCTCAATATTGTTGGTATAGGGTTCGCGTGACGGGTGCTCCACGTAGCTACCTGGTCACGATCCCACCGCTGCCACCAATGAAATGCCGGGTGTGAAGGGAATTCATGGTCTCCTGAAATATCCCCAGGCTACCTTTAGGATCAACTTTTCCTGGTACCTGGCGCGGGGTACGAACCTCTGAAGGGAATTTAACCCCCCTAAAAACCCACAGGTTTTGAGATGCCTTGGGTGGGGTTCGAACCCTGGTTAGTGACCCAACCATCACCACCAGGCCCGCGCGCTAACCCACTGTACTACCACGGACGTACTAAAAGTATAGCAACCTTAGTCCGATTTTTAAGAACCAGGTGATAGTCTCGTGGTGTTATCACGTGATGAGTTTATTGGACTTACCATCTCCGACTATTTTACGCTATACCTGACGTCAACTCGGGTTAGTATTATTGTGGGTGCGGGACATTTTCGAGGGCATTACAATCATCATTACTACTCTAACCATCATCATTACTGAAACAATCTCCATCATTACTACTCTAACCATCATCATTACTACTCTAACCATCATCATTACTGAAACTATCTCCATCATTACTGAAACTATCTCCATCATTACTACTCTAACCATCATCGTTACCCGGTACTACTCTAATCATCATCATTACTACTTTAACCATCATCATTACTACTCCAACCATCATCCTTACTACTCTAACCATCATCATTACTACTCTAACCATCATCATTACTGAAACAATATCCATCATTACTACTCTAACCATCATCATTACTGAAACAATCTCCATCATTATTACTCTAACCATCATCCTTACTACTCTAACCACCATCATTACTACTCTAACCATCATCATTACTGAAACAATTTCCATCATTACTACTCTAACCATCATTACTGAAACTATCTCCATCATTACTACTCTAACCATCATCATTACTGAAACAATTTCCATCATTACTACTCTAACCATCATTACTGAAACTATCTCCATCATTACTTCTCTAACCATCATCATTACTACTTTAACCATCATCATTACTACTCTAACCATCATCATTACTACTCTAACCATCATCATTACTACTATAACCATCATCCTTACTACTCTAACCACCATCATTACTGAAACAATCTCCATCATTACTACTCTAGCCATCATCATTACTACTCTAACCATCATCATTACTGAAACAATCTCCATCATTACTACTTTAACCATCATCATTACTACTCTAACCATCATCATTACTGAAACTATCTCCATCATTACTACTCTAACCATCATCATTACTGAAACAATTTCCATCATTACTACTCCAACCATCAATACTGAAACTATCTCCATCATTACTACTCTAACCATCATCATTACTACTTTAACCATCATCATTATTACTCTAACCATCATCCTTACTACTCTAACCACCATCATTACTGAAACAATCTCCATCATTACTACTCTAACCATCATTACTGAAACTATCTCCATCCTTACTACTCTAACCACCATCAGTACTGAAACAATCTCCCTCATTACTACTCATTACCTCTTAGCTCCCAGTGCACAACGAACCGGATCATGATTATGTCCGCCTGTATTAAATCATGTATTATGTTGATTTATACCATTGCCTATTTTTGTAATAATTGTACGACACTGTTAATGTATTATGCATTATGTAATTTGTTTAAAATTAATTTATTGTATGAACAGCCGTTGCATAATTAACAGAAGAAAATAATATGAATCTAAATCTGAATCTCTAGGAGCACAGGGAATGGTTAGTATTGCAAAGACCCTGCGGCTTATTCCGGGGAGATATTCTAAGTGTCTTATGTATTATGTAATTTGTTTAAGATTTTACAACTGTATGAACAGCCATTGTATATTTAATGGAAATAAAATAATCTGAATCTGAATCTGAATCTCTAGCCATCATCATTACTACTCTAATCAGTGGTGATGGGCTGGTCTATCAGAGTGTGAACTGAGCGATCTCTGCCATACCCATAGCTTACTCTGACTGTTCCTTTTCCTTATATATTTTCTAGATCTCAAGTGACGGCGCCTCTTCCGTGGATTGACCTCCCAATCTACCAAGATTGGCAGCCAAAGCGTCACATTTTTTCTTTGCCCCTCAACTTTCTCTTCATAATTGCTGAGGGGCACAGGGCCCTGGGTGTGTCTTTGGTTTCCCGGGCGTTTCCGCACCCTCCTTAGCTCCCCGCCATGGAGTGGCTTCGGTCACCCAGGCTTTATTGTGGTCGGCAGGGAGGGTTCTGTGGGGGCGCTCGGTTATGGCCTTGGCCTTCAACGGGGCCTTGGGGCTGTTCGGCCAGGCAGCTTGGGGAACAACAACAACAACAACAACTACTCTAATCATCATCATTACTGAAACAATCTCCATCATTACTACTCTAACCATCATCATTACTGAAACAATTTCCATCATTACTACTCTAACCATCATCATTACTACTCTAACCATCATCATTACTGAAACAATTTCCATCATTACTACTCTAACCATCAATACTGAAACTATCTCCATCATTACTACTCTAGCCATCATCATTACTACTCTAACCATCATCATTACTACTTTAACAATCATCATTACTACTCTAACCATTATCCTTACTACTCTAACCATCATCATTACTACTATAACCATCATCATTACTGAAACAATCTCCATCATTACTACTCTAACCATCATTACTGAAACTATCTCCATCATTACTACTCTAACCATTATCATTACTACTCTAACCATCATCATTAGTACTCTAACCATCATCATTACTGAAACTATCTCCATCATTACTACTCTAACCATCATCATTACTACTCTAACCATCATCATTACTGAAACTATCTCCATCATTACTACTCTAGCCATCATTACTGAAAATATCTCCATCATTACTACTATAACCATCATCATCACGAAACTATCTCGATCATTACTACTCTAACCACTATCGTCAATGAATCGTATCTCCACTATCATCACAATAGTTTTACCAACCATCATTACCATCATTACTATCATTAATGTCATCACTACCATCATCATTTAACATCTCCCCTATCATTATCACCATCATTACTATTATTTATATCATTACTACAATCATCATTAACATCTTCCCTATTAAGATCACCATCATTACTATTATTCATATCATTACTACCATCATTATCATCTAACTACTATCAATACCATCTCCACTATAATTATTTCCAACATCACTACTATTCCTAATGTCATCACTACCATCATTACTATCTCCCCTATCATTATCACCATCATTGCTATTCTTAATGTCATAATACTATCATAATTCATTTTCATTACTATCTCCCTCTGTAATTATCACCATCATTACTATTATATATTATCATACTACTATCAACATTTAACCATCATACAGCGCTCGCAAGTTTAATTAAAATATATACTACAGTAGCTTCACTACAAAAGTTTGTTAAGGTAAGAGACTAGAATTAGAAAAGAAAAATATACAGCGTTCGCTAGTTTAATTAAAATATATACTAGCTTCACTACAATAGTTAGTTAACCTGACAAGCGCGAAATAGACCTAGGGGCTAGGGTAGTTATTTGTGCATTTCTAGCCTTGGATTCTGACAGAATTCGTTATATTTACAATATAGAGCATTATTTGTTTTCGGTATGCTTTTATTTTACATATATGATGTATATATGAACCTTCAAGAGTGCTAAAATAAGTGGGAAAAGCATTTGGGTGGTGAAAAACGAAGATATTGGCCACCCGGTCATAATCTCAGGCGAGAGAGAGCCACAGGCAACCCTCCTCTCTCGCTGTCTGTGAGGTAACTGAGACGAGCGGGGCGGGGTGGGCCGGTGTCTGGGTGTTGCATAACGATCTTTTCTGCAACCCACTTGTGCTACATTATCGCGGGAGAGAAAAATAACCGATAAATGATGATAATAAGAGGAAAAATAGGTGATAATTGAGGAGGGGAGGGAGGGGGGAATAAGGTGGGGAAGGAGGGGAGGGGGGTGGGTGAGATTTACATGGATGAGTACTGGAGGGGAATTATCTCACCTAGAGACAAATTCCTTTGTTTTGATAGGCCCTTTTTTTTATGGAAGGCTTTTTTTATGGTCTTGCTTCCGTGAGGCCTATCGCGTTCCCTATAGGAAGCCTTCCGTGAGGCCTATCGCGCTTGCCGGGTTAAGGTAAGAGACTAGAATTAGAAAAGAAAATATACAGCGTTCACTAGTTTAATTAAAATATATACAGAACAAGCTTCACTACAAAAGTTTGTTAAGGTAACCGACTAGAATTAGAAAACAAAAATATAGTGTTATGATTTTATTTAAAACAAATAAAAAATAAGCCTTCCCAAGACTATCTTATTATTAATACTATAAAAGGAAGATGCTTTTGGTTGTCTGGTGTTTTGTCCTAGTGATGGCTAGAGCTGTACAGCCAAAACTTGTGCATTGTGAAGGCCTGCCAGACACAGCTGTTGGAAGTCCTTCATGGAAGGCTTGCAAGAGCCGTGGGGAAGGTGTGGCGAGGTGTCGGGAGGGACGCAAACTGGAGTATTGCCCTGGCATCTGCGTATGGCATACTAGCGAGGATTCCAGATGTACCTGTGAAGGGGTGGATATTTGGGATACCGGGTGGTAAACGGGATACTGTCATAACAAGGGGTACAAACCAGGGTGGGGTGGACAACGAGGGGAAATCCGCCTTGACTCCTGTATCGCATGCAACACACTCCCTTTTGACTTACCCTGCCAAGACTACCAGATCTCCTCCCGTTGCAATGATCCGATGGACATGGAAGAGGAACAAACCGCTCACTGCACGACGTGGGAGAGTTGTGCTTAAGAGAGAACCTTTAGATCTGATGACAAGCAATTCCCTTGCCCTGACGATCGTCAAGGACCGTATTGTAATTACTAGAAACCAGATGATAAACTGTTTTATCTAACCATAGATGGAAAAGGTTATTTTCCAGGAAGTAACCAAAAGTTGGATTCTGTTCCTAGTATTAATCCTTATCAAGAAGTAGACTTGATAGTCACTTTGGATTGGGCAAAATGGAGACGAAGTGAATACCTCAAGCCCTCCCAGGTCCGCATTTAGATCACAGCAACATCGTCGAACCTAAATTTGAGCTCCTGCCTCGATGTTGTGTCTAATTAAAGTCATGTAATCTGTAAATAGAAAATAACTTTTGAAAGTGAAGGGAGGCAGAATGTTACAGTAAGATTAGCTTATGAAAATGATCATTAATATTCAAGCAGTCGGAAATAACGTAGACGACAACCAGTTTAATATCGTAACGTAAGCTTTATGGTGAATGTAACCTTTGTGGAAGATATTAAAAAAAACATTAATATTATGCATTGTGAAGGCCAGCCAGACACAGCTGTTGAAAGTTCGCCATGGAAGGCTTGCAAGAGCCGCGGGGAAGGTCTGGCGAGGTGTCGGGAGGGACGCAAACTGGAGTATTGCCCCGACATCTGTGTATAACATAGTGACGAATCCCGTTGTAACTGTGAAGGGGAGGGTAATTGGGGGGAGAATGGGTGGTCAATGGGATAATGTCGGGTCAAGGGGGTCACACAAGGGTGGGAGGGACAACGAGGGGAAATCCGCCTTGACCCCTGTGTCTCATGCAACTCTCTCCTGTTTGACTTACCCTGCCAAGACTACCAGATCTCCTCCCGTTGCAATTCTGGGAATGAACCAGAGGCAGGATCCGCTCACTGCACGACGTGGGAGGATTGTGCTGAAGAGAAAACCTTTAGATCTGATGATATGCAATTCCCTTGCCCTGACGATCGTCAAGGACCGTTTTGTAATTACTAGAAACCAGATGATAAACTGTTTTATCTTATCATAGATGGAAAAGGTTATTTTCCAGGAAGTAACCAAAAGTTGGATTCTGTTCCTAGTATTAATCCTTATCAAGAAGTAGACTTGATAGTCACTTTGTAGTGGGCAAAATGGAGACGAAGTGAATACCTCAACACCTCCCAGGTCCGCATTTAGATCACAGCAACATCGTCGAACCTAAATTTGAGCCCCTGCCTCGATGTTATGTCTAATTAAAGTCGTATAATCTGTAAATAGAATATAACTTTTGAAAGTGAAGGGAGGCAGGATGTTACAGTAAGAGTAGCTTATGAAAATGATCATCACTACACAAGCCGTCTGAATTAACGTAGACGAGAACCAACATTATACCGTGATGTAAGCTTTATGGTAGACATTAAAAGAAACAATAATACAGGTATTATGCATTGTGAAGGCAAGCCAGACACAGCTGTTCAAACTTCTCATTGGAAGGCTTGCAAAATCCGCGGGGAAGGTCTGGCGAGGTGTCGGGAGGGACGCAAACTGGAGTATTGCCCCGACATCTGTGTATAACATAGTGACGATTCCCGTTGTAACTGTGAAGGGGAGGGTAATTGGGGGGAGAATGGGTGGTCAATGGGATAATGTCGGGTCAAGGGGGTCACACAAGGGTGGGAGGGACAACGAGGGGAAATCCGCCTTGACCCCTGTGTCGCATGCAACTCTCTCCCATTTGACTTACCCTGCCAAGACTACCAGTTCTCCTCCCGTTGCAATTCTGGGAATGAACCAGAGGCAGGATCCGCTCACTGCACGACGTGGGAAGAGTGTGCTGAAGAGAAAACCTTTGCATCTGATAATATGCAATTCCCTTGCCCTGATAATCGTCAAGGACCTTATTGTCAATATGAGGCACCAGGTGACGAACTATTTCAGCTTTCCATAATGTGAAAATGGTATTTTGCGGTAGTTAATCCAGAGTTGGGTACTAGATTCAGTAAAAACTCTAATAAAGAAGTAGATGTCATAGTCAGTTTTCTCCCTGACAACTGTTCAATGGCCCGTTTGGACTTCCCCCTACCCCTTCATGAAGTTCATGGTAGAGTTGAAAAGTTACTCATAAACAAAATATGTGTTGACCAATGCATGTAAAAGATATTGTATTAAAGTCATACTTTAATAAATATTTTAGCATAACATTTTCAATTGCAGCAACTATGGTTATAAACAGGCCACCTTTGGAATTTGACCCTTGGAGCGTACAATGTCCAAACCCTGACCAACAACAAATGATGGAAAATTTGAACAGAGAAAGCCTTAAAGCTCGGTTCATACATACCCGTCTTGAGCTCCCGTCCTTCCCCGACCACCAAAAATTGTTGGACGGCATCAAACGGAGGACCTTGTGTCCCGAGTGGCCACGTGTGGCTACGATGCCCGACCTCAACACGTCACCGCCCCGGCAGACGGCGCATGGATGGGGAGTGGACGGCAACCTCAACACGTCACCGCCCCGGCAGACGGCGCATGGACGGCGACTTGGTGCCACGACCAGTCCCGTTGGACGGCGACCTAAGAAGTCTGTTTACGACCTGTCTGCAACCACAAGACGATGGACGCAGTGTCGTCGGCGATGGCCACCACCATGAATGGTATGTCATTTATGTTGCATACTTTAATCAATGATTTATAATTACTATACTTGCATTTATACACTTATATAATTCAGTAGTATTTATTCACATTATATTTCCGTATGTATTATCATTATCTGTCATTCTAAGTTCAGTGTACTCATGTGTATTTTCATTTCTCTTTTTTTCTATTTACATTGCGTATTCTTATTAGTTTTTAGTTTTTTTTAATGTAGGAATATTTTTGAATTAATTTCATTTTTTATGCATTGATAAGATTATTCTTTATGTATACTCTCATTGCATGTCATTGTAAGTTCAGTTAGTTCATGTTCCTTTTTCATTTCTTTGGTTTTGCACTGCCTATTGTAATTCTTATACCTCAATTCTTTTTTAATGTTAAAATATTCATGTGCTACTTTAGTTATGTATTAATTATTCATATTTATCTTGATGTATACTAATTCCATGGACGCCGAGTGGCGGGAACAAGCTGGGTGTGCATGGTGTGGTCACGTGACGTGACGTTGCCACATCGCCGTCTCAACTTTCAAATTATTTGGTCGCAGACCACTCCCGTCTGGTGGCGTCTATGCGGCGCATAGACGCCACCAGACGGCATCTATGCGCTGACCAGTCCCGTGGGTGTCCCGTCCTATCCCGTTTATTGGCGGTTGGCCCGTCCTGAGGGGTTTGTTTTTGGCATCCAAAAATGTTCGCCGCCTTCGCTGCCGCAGCCCGTGTTGTGGCGTCACTGTACGTTCATAAACCGACCATACCCGTTTATGTCGGCGTCCTTGCACGTTTGCATACGAATTCAGTGGTCGGGGAAGGACGGGAGCTCAGGACGGGTATGTGTGAACCGAGCTTAAGGTAGGTCTGAAAATGAATTGAAAGAAAGATTATGTTAACAACCTTGTACAACCACAACAAATAAAGATAGAAGATGAAGTGATAGAAGCAGTCGAAGAATAAATATACCTAGGCCAGGTTATAAAGGCAAACCCAGATCACTCTAGAGATATCAAGCGAAGGATAGGCTTGGGATGGAGTGCATTTGGTTAACAGAGCTCCATTATGAAAAGTAAGCTACCCCTGTCATTAAAAAGGAAAATATGCAACCAATCTGTCCTCCCTGTACTAATTTATGGATCAGAAACTTGGAGTATAACAAAGTGTCTGGAACGTAAACCTAGGAGTGCACAAAGAGGAATGGAAAGGATAATGTTAGGTATAACTTAGAGAGATAGGAAGAAAGCTTCTTGGATAAGAGAACAAACAAAAGTAGAAGATATTCTCAGTACCATAAAGAACAGGAAATGGTTCTGGGTAGGTCATATAATTATATAGAAGAAATTACAGTATAACAGATGGAAAACTAGAGCAACGGAATGGGAACCTAGAGATGGAGCGAAAGGAAAGGGTAGACAGAGAACTACAGTAGATGGAGGGACGAGATCCGAAACTTTGCTGGGGTAGAATGGAATTTACCAGGCTGATGATGATGATGATACAAGAAAACCAGTTACTGTCAACTAAATGCTTAACCCCTTCGCTACCGGGTCGTACTTTTCATTATATTTTAACATTTATTAGGGGCCATTATTCAGCTTAAATTAAGAAGGACATGCAACAATTAAAAGGCTTCCTAGTATCTCAATTCACCCTTTTAACTACCACATATCCTTCCTGAACTGTATGCAATTGAATAAATATAGCTGAACTAAAACAAAATGACATCCCCGGTACTGAAGGGGTTAAGGGGGTAGGGTTTCCTCCCTATCCACCCATCAAGCTTAAAATTACATCCCCAAGATCCCTTTTGAGATAAATTTGTAAATTTTTCGGTAGAAAAATGTCCTGGTCATAGGCCGGTTCCTCCTAAATTACAGGCTCGCTATCGCTCGCCAGGAAATAATTGACACTTATATGACACGAAAGGTCTTAATATTAACAAAGAAATGTGGCGAAAGATCTTAAAATCGATAAACCAATGGGGTGAACGTCTTAAAATCTCAAAGCTAATAGAGCTATACATAAGGGAGAAGGGGGTCCATTAAAAGCCAAACACCTGGGGCCTATAAACCTGCCGCCCCCAGAAACTCTGCTGGACTTTAGGAGGATTTTTTTTTTTTTTTTTGGACCCCCTTCTCCCTTTTGTTTAACCCCATTAGTTTTGAAATATTAAGACGATCGGCCCATTAGTTTGGCAATTTTAACACCATTTGCCTCATTTCGTTGTCAATTTTCAGACCTTTCGTGCCATTCAGGTGTCGATTTTTCCCTGGCGAGCGATAGTGAGCCTGAAATATTAGGAGGAGCTGGTCGTCGGCCGGGACCTTTTTCTACTAAAAAATTTACAAATATATATATATATATAGTTTCCCAGAACGCCCCAGCCAGCAATCCCTCAAAAGCAAACGTAATGAAGCTGAATACAACACTTATCTTCTGATCTAGCTACCTTCTTCAATTGGCGCAAAGAAAACCTAGTTACCTTTAATGCTTCCAAAACCCAATTTCTCCATTTATCTACCCGCCGTGAACTCCAGCGGACTTTCCCTTATTCTTCAACAATACAAAAATCAACCCTTCATCTTCTCTCAGTATTCTCGGTGTCTTTTTACTATACCGTGATATTACCAGTCTTCCCAAGGCAGCCTCCCAGAAGCTGGGTGTGCTCAACCGCCTCAAGGGGTTCTTGACCCCTGCTCAGCTTCTTGCTCTGTACAGGGGCGCAGTGCGTCCTTGTATTGAATATTGTTCACATGTGTGGGGCGGATCCTCTCACACATCACATTTAGACAAAGTAGAAGGGAAAGCCAATCGTATCATTAACTATACCGTCCACACAGCGATTCTCTGCAATCTCTCTCTCTTCGCTGCAATGTTGCATCTCTCTCGCTACGCTATCGCTACTACAATAACAGTGTTCCTCAGAGCTCTCTCAGTGCATAAAGTGTTGGGGCTTGTACTGAAGAGTGAATAAAGTGTTGGGGCTTGTACTGAAGGTGAATATAGTGTTGGGGCTTGTACTGAAGGTGAATAAAGTGTTGGGGCTTGAGCTGAAGGATGAATAAAGTATTGGGGCTTGTACTGCTGGTGAATAAAGTATTTGGGCTTGTACTGAAGGTAAATAAAGTGTTGGGGCTTGTAATGAAGGTGAATAAAGTGTTGGGGCTTGTACTGAAGTTGAATACAGTGTTGGAGCTTGTACTGAAGGTGAATAGAGTGTTGGGGCTTGTACTGAAGGTGAATAAAGTGTTGGGGCTTGTACTGAAGGTGAATAAAGTGTTTGGGCTTGTACTGAAGGTGAATAAAGTGTTTGGGCTTGTACTGAAGGTGAATAAAGTGTTGGGCCTTATACTGAAGGGTGAAATTAACCCATTCAGTAAGGGTAACGTTCATTTCATTATACTTTGACAACTATTAGATGATTTTGTTCAGCTTAGGAAGGACTTCTACCCATGAAAAGGCTACAGACTATCTCAATTAATCCTTTTTGTTGCCACATTTCCTTCTTAAGCTTCATAACATAGTGTAAATGTAGCTGAAATCAAATAATAAATACGTTGCCGGTACAGAAGGGATTAAGAATGGTTCATCATAATAATTTTGGGTACAGTTCCACACACATCCAACTGTGGCACGGTAATGTTTTGCATTATATTATTTGACCTACTTAATGAAATGGAAAACTAGAAAAACAGATATTAACCCATTAAGGGGTTAATGCTTGGTTTTTGGTCTATATAATTATTTAGTTATTGTTTAGTTTCCTCGCTAGACCTCCATCAAGCTTAGATCACATCCCCTAGACCCCCTTTCAAGATAAATTTGTACATGTTTCGGTAGAAAAATATTCTGGCCGAAGGCCGGTTCCTTCTACAATTAGAGGCTCGCTCTCGCTCGCCAGGAAAAAATCGACACCTAAAGGGCACGAAAAGTTTTAATATTGATACCAAAAATTAGAAGTCTCAAGATCGCCAAACGAACGGAACGAACGTCTTAAAACCCTTAAT
>JBAKBP010039684.1:0-14605 GCA_037953745.1 Lithodes maja | reverse complement strand
GTAATGTTGAGTCCTCTGCTTACGAATGGATGGGAGTTGAGGTACAGTTGAGAAGGTAATTTATAAAAATTAAAAATAGAATAGGAGATAGGACAGAGCCTTGAGGAACACCGGAGTTTATAGGGTGAGGAAGTGAGCGATGGCCATTTACAACCGCAGCTATGGAACGGCCGGAGAGGAAATTAGAGACAAAGGCACAGATAGAGGGATAGAAACCGAAGGAGGGTAGTTTAGAAATTAAAGATTTGTGCCAGACTCTATCGAAGGCTTTCGATATGTCTAGTGCAATGGAAAAAGTCTCACCGAGGAGGATGACCAGGAGTTAGTAAGATATGAAAGAAGATCACCATTAGAGCGACCCTTAAGGAGCCCATACTGGCGATCTGAGAGCAGATTATAAGAAGAGAAATGCTAAAGAAATTTGGACGCAAGAATAGTTTCAAAAACTTTAGAAATATAAGAGATGAGAGCAATTGGACGATAGTTGGAGGGTTGAGAGCGGTCACCCTTCTTTGGGACAGGTTGAATGAGAGCAAACATCCAGCATGAAGGGAAGACGTTAGAGGATAGATAGAGACGAAAGAGTTTGCCTCGGCAGGGAGTCAGCACGGAAGGACAGTTTTTTAGTACAATAGGAGGAACACCGCCCGGACCTTACGCCTTATTAGTATTAAGCCCAGAGAGGGTAGAAAGTACATCTTTAGAAGAGATTAGGATATTAGGATAAGAGAGAGGATGGTGGAGAGGGAGGTATAGCACCGGAATCATCCAAGGTGGAGTTTCTAGCAAAAGTTTGAGCGAAGAGTTTAGCTTTGTCAGAGGAAGAAGTGATGGTAGTGATATATATATATATATATATGTATATATATATATACTGTATATATTATATATCTTTATATATATTGTTACGTATCTTGACCCTCAAGTGGTTAACTTGATGAATCTAGATAGCACAGATATATATATTAAGGTATCAGTCAGCTGACGGCAAAACAAAAGTAAAATCTAATAAAATTATTTCCTGTTGTTGCTTCCTTTCCTTTTGGATCTTAGGACTTGGTATCCTTTATTGACTGATACTCTTTAATTATGGAAAAATACTGAAACTAATTAAAGTCATGTAGTATATATATAATATCATGTGAGTTTGTGTTTTTTATCTGTGTTTATTTTGTGTTTTATGTTGTTTTTGTGTTTTCCCTGTTCTTGCTCTGTCTTGAGTCGGCTACCCCCAAAATGGGGATTGGGCCTGAGCATATAGATAGATAGATAGTATATATAAAAAAATATTATTTAACCGAAGCTTAGTAGGCTATGGTTATGAACCGAATAAGTTATATCTAAAGAAGGACTATTAATTCTATAAAAGTCTTGAAAGATAAATATTAAAGTAAGAATATTTCTGTCTCTTACCCTTTTTGAAATGAATAGATAGTTTTATTATATCATGTCCTTTTATTTATATTTAATGTAGTTATTATTCTTGGTTCTTGTTTTACGTTAATAGTATTATATTATTATTATCAGGATTAATATCAAAGTCACATACAAAGTTATATATATATATATATATTTAATAATTAGATAAATGTATTTCTTAACCACGTAACATTGAGGTTTGATTATGAGTAAATTAAGTTACAGGGTCGCTTCATAGATTCGATTCAGGTCTCACTCAAATAATATGAAAAGCAAAAATAATATTTTGAAGCTAAAAGAATTGTCTTCAGCTTAGGAAATCACTAGAAGTAACATTAAAACAGCCATGTTAGTCTAAGGCGATATTACTAATATGAGACAATAGTATCACCGTACTAAGCACCGTTAAGCAATGTAAGCTTAATTAAAAGAAAATTAAAGAACTCGTAAGTCTTAATATAGAACAATAGTATTACTTTTATCATAACCCAATTACTTGAAGAGTTTCTTTAGTCCACAAGTCAGTCAATTAAAATAGTTAAGTACATAATAGTAGCGTTAACGTTAATTCCCAATCACATATCTCACTAACTAACATAACGTAAGTGTTTACACCGAACACACCTAACACACACTTATATAATCTGACTGACAGTTACAATCCCATTATAATACTTCGCCCCGTCTTCCTCCAGCTGCAAGTTCACCTTCCCAACTCCAAATGAGACTGATTTGAATGCCCACTACTCGGGTCTTATATACTAAGCAATGATGGTGTAGGAACGAATCAGGAGGCGGGGGATAGTGCGCGCCCCAACCACAGCTCCTCGAGTTGCGTAGCAGGTGCGTGGTCCAATGGAGTCTCCTGGCATCGATCATCGTCATAGCGTCGGGTCATCGAAGTACTTTGCAGGGTCCCCTATGACGCACACAGGTGTGAAGGCTTGTTTGCTGGTATGCGGACGAGCTGGTTTCCCACTCGCTGGTTCGCTCGCTGGTCTGCTTCGCCGCCTGGGTGATTCTGCACTCCTTCAACTCTTAATTCTAACTCTTAAATAAACATACAGGGCTCCGTATGTCAGACCTGCCCCCTAGAAAAGAGTTTAAGAAGTATAGTACATAATATTAAACAAAGGACATAAATAGATTCACCACCAGATTGGCAACAGCAAGATTATAATGAGGATATAATAAGGATATCACCTAAAGTAGGCAACGTCTCCAGGTACCACATCAGAACATAGCCGGAACGTAGCTGGAGCGCTATTCGACCTGCAAGGCATCTCACAGCTGAAGGCTTGAAAGCGCACTACTAAAGCATGATATTTACCTCGCTACAAGGGAGAGCTAATTGCCAAAATCCTCTCATTAAGTTTATCTTACTGCTGTATGAGGCCAACCCGGTAAATGTAATCTTTAATACGTGGCAGTGGATAGGTATCGTTCTTTGTGACAGCATTAACTTGCCTATAGTCCATACATAACTTATGGCTCCCGTCTGACTTTGGCACAAGTATGACCGGACTACTCCACTGGCTTAAGGCCCTTGTGATCAGCTTGTTTGACAACATGTAGTCAAGCTCGACCTGCAGTATACTCCTGCGTTGTGGCAAGACACGGTAGGGGGATAGTTTAATGGGAGTTGCATCCCCTACGTCGATGTCGTGCAAGGCCAAAGAAGTGAGCCCTGGAGTATCATGGAACACACTGGGAAAACAGAGATTAGTTGGTTCGCTTGATCAGAGGGAAGATGACATAGTTTAGATGGTAATTCCCCCCAAGCTACTGAGTTATACTGAAAGTTGGATAGGCTACATGACAAGTCAAAGTCTGCATGGATACCTTCAGGCTCTGGAACAGTCTGTTGCGGGTCAGTAAGAGAACTGAAGACTTCGTCCGCACCAGGCTGTCCACAGGTCCTGATATTCACTGCCACAGTGGGAGAATCTGGAGGAGAGGAATCAGGGGACCTATGGTAGGGTCTCAATATATTTATATGGAATACTTGCGTGGGCTTTCTCGTGTCTGGGGTAGTTACTAGATAATCGGTAATGCTCACCCTCTGAATGATCTTATATGGGCCCCTGAACTTGGCAGATAAAGGTTGGCCAAAAAGAGGGAGCAGGACCAAAACCTCATCACCGGGCTGAAACTCCCTCTCACGGGCTTTTCTGTCATACCAGTTCTTCATGGAGCTTTTAGCCACTGTCAAGTTTTGAGCTGCAAACTCACATGAGGATCTCAGCCGGGTTTTGAAATCTGAAACATACTTGAGGAGGTTTTGGTTCCCCTCCTGGCCAACTAGGCTATCCTGCAATAGTTGCAAAGGACCTCTTACCTGGTGGCCGAAAACTAGCTCATTAGGGGAAAAACCCAGGGATTCAGTTGGAACCTCACGTGTAGCAAATCAAAGAAAAGGTACCCCCTTATCCCACTCAACTCCGGTCTCTGTACAATATTTATGCAACATTCCTTTTAATGTCTGATGATATCGTTCGAGAACCCCTTGACTCTCTGGGTGGTAGGTGCTAGACTTAACATGCTCGATACCCAACTCCTTCAGGGACTGCTGGAAAATGTTAGAGGTAAAATTAGTACCTTGATCACTTTGCACCTCATGGGGGAAACCCATTCTGGTGAAGAATTTGAGCAGTTCCTTGATAACAGTTGGAGCAGAGGTAGTCCTTAAGGGTATAGCCTCTGAGTAGCGAGTTGCCATGTCCATAATAGTTAATAAATAATTGTTACCTTGGGAAGTCTTAGGCAATGGGCCTACAATGTCCACTACCACCCGAGTAAAAGGATTCTCGAAGACGGGCAAGGGCACCAGAGGATGTACAGGCACCTTCTGATTGGGTTTTCCTATCATCTGGCAAGTGTGACACACTCTACAAAACTCCACTACATCTGCACGCATTCCTGGCCAGTGAAAGTGGGCTCTGATTCTGTCTAGAGTTTTTCTCACACCTAGGTGTCCTGCCAATGGTATACAATGTGCCATTTCCAAGATATCTCTACGACAAGGTTTGGGGACTACTATTTGATGGACGTTCCAGGCCCCGTCATCGATTGGTCTGTGTGTCTGTCTCCATCTACGCCACAATACTCCTCCTTTGAGGTAGAAACAGTCACCACCCTCCTTCTCACATTCCTCTTCACTCACGGCCCTGGCAGCTAACTCCTTGCATTCTCTATCATCTCTCTGTAGCTCTACCAGGCCACTAGGACAATTTGGAGGGGTTTCATGGTCATCGTTAGGGTCAAGATGAGCCATAAAGGTGTCAGATAAATCCACCTCAGTCACATCATCAGGCACAGTTGGAGCATCATTCACACTCTCATCATCCCTTTCATCAACTCTTACATTCGGTACATTTCTGTCTGAGGGAACTGCTACTTGAGACATTGAACGTGTGACAGCACACACAGGGAAAACTGTTGGCTTCTCCTTTTCGAGCTCACTGGTTAGTGGCTCGTTAACAGGGGAAAGTGACAAAATGGGGTCTGGTCGGACCTTCTCACCTGCTACATCATTCCCCAAAAGGAGTGTTACCCCGGGCACATGGATATCTTGGGACCTACACAAAGCTATGGTGGCCTCACCCTGTAGTAACTCGCATTCAATTTCGCCTTTTACCAAGTATGCATAAAATTGGCCTCCAGCACCTCTCATTACAACTGGTTCGCCAGGTGGGCAGTCAGTGTAAGGATTCACCATGAGGGTACTAGTAGAACCTGTGTCTCTCATAATTTTTACCTCATGCATACAACCATTTAATCTCACGTTGCCAGATGAAATAAAGGGACAGTAACTGTCCTGCACTGATGGTGAAATTATTATTGGCTTAACCCTAGTGGGTTGACCACACATGCTACTACACCCCTGTCTAGATGGTTTACGTTAGCTGCTAGGTACTCCTTCTGTCGGGAGTCCTGTATTAAAGGAACTTTTGGTGCTAGGTACTCCTTCTGTCGGGAGTCCTGCATTAAAGGCACATATGGAGTTTGAGATACGGCGGCAACTGTCTGCCCCGATCTCTCTGTTCTCTCCTTGGCCCAGCACTGATAAGCTAGGTGGCCTCTCTTGCCACAAAAAGTACATACTTTAGGGGATACGGGAACGTTCCCTCTTTGACCATTACTATTACTTTGGGCCCCACCTCTGTTACCATTGCCCTGAGTCTCATTTTTAGTTGGGGGGAACAATTCTATTTTAGCTAGCTGGGGAAGACGTTACAGGCTTGTGACTGGGTCTGTCAGATTTGTGATTGGGATACTTAAAATTAGAATTAGAATTATCGTAGGGCTTCTTGTCACGAAATTTGTTGTTGAGCACGTATGTGTCAGCCATGTCAGCGGCGTGGGCCAGACAATCTACCTTTTTCCCCCTCAAATGACAGGCTACAGAAGAATCAATTTTCCATAGGAAATTTACTAACAGGACCAACTCCTTCAGATCGTTGTAGCTTGTGACTTTCTTACTCTTGACCCAATGATTGAAAGTTTTAGTCATGGTCCTGGCAAATACCTTATGGGTTTCTTCTACTTTCTTCTGATTTTTACGGAAAGGTTGCCTGTAAGCCTCAGGCTGTAATTGATAGGTTTTTAGGATAGCTTCTTTGAGATTGTCATAGTCCTGCCTAACTTCGGCTACTTCTGACAAATACGTGGCTCGAGCCTGCCCTGTCAAAACGGTTTGTAACATAAAAGGTCATTGATCTCTTGTCCACCTCATACCTCCAGCAACTTCCTCAAACAAAAGAAAGAAATCCTGCACATTATCCTCAGTGAAGGGTGGAATGACACTGGTCATAGTTAATCCCAGAGGGGGAGCAATTAAGGGAGCATGTGTATCGGCATTTAGTTGAGCTATTTGATATTGACATTGATATTGTTCGGTCGTTGCTCTGGCTTGTTCGGCATTTGCTCTGGCTTGTTCGGCATTTGCTCTGGCTTGTTCGGCATTTAGTTTGGCTTGTTCGGTCTTTGCTCTGGTTTGTTCTAGTTCGAATAATTGATCAACGGTAAAACCAGGTGGCAATTGTTCATCATGTTGGCTAGGTTTACTCGGGATCCCACGAACTGCTCCGTCTCCCTCCCCGCCTTCTACAGGGAACAGGTGGGTTTTTATGGTCTGAGCCACCTCTACTTTGGACATGTTTGAGACAGTTAACTGGAGATGTGAGGCAAGCACTTTCAGTTCGGATTTTGACAGACAGTCAATATCAGGGGCTGTGGGGTCTGATTCTATGAAAACTCAGCATATTCGTCATTAATTAGATGAGGCATGATTAATATTTGATTTTTAAGTAGTGAAACGGTAATGAAACTGAGTGAAACTGTATGAAACGAATCCTGGCGAGGTGGCCACTCTTCTGTTACGTATCTTGACCCTCAAGTGGTTAACTTGATGAATCTAGATAGCACAGAGATACATATTAAGGTATCAGTCAGCTGAAGGCAAAACAAAAGTAAAATCTAATACAATTATTTCCTGTTGTTGCTTCCTTTCCTTTTGGATCTTAGGACTTGGTATCCTTTATTGACTGATACTCTTTAATTATGGAAAAATACTGAAACTAATTAAAGTCATGTAGTATTTATAAAGAATTATTATTTAACCGAAGCTTAGTAGGCTATGGTTATGAACCGAATAAGTTATATCTAAAGAAGGACTATTAATTCTATAAAAGTCTTGAAAGATAAATATTAAAGTAAGAATATTTCTGTCTCTTATCCTTTTTTAAATGAATAGATAGTTTTCTTATATCATGTCCTTTTATTTATATTTAATGTAGTTATTATTCTTGGTTCTTGTTTTACGTTAAAAGTATTATATTATTATTATCAGGATTAATATCAAAGTTACATAAAAGGTTATATATATATATATATATATATATATATATATATATATATATATATATATATATATTTAATAATTAGATAAATATATTTCTTAACCACGTAACATTGAGGTTTGATTATGAGTAAATTAAGTTACAGGATCGCTTCATAGATTCGATTCAGGTCTCACTCAAATAATATGAAAAGCAAAAATAATATTTTGAAGCTAAAAGAAGTTTCTTCAGCTTAGGAAATCACTAGAAGTAACATTAAAACAGCCATGTTAGTCTAAGGCGATATTACTAATATGAGACAATAGTATCACCGTACTAAGCACCGTTAAGCAATGTAAGCTTAATTAAAAGAAAATGAAAGAACTCGTAAGTCTTAATATAGAACAATAGTATTACTTTTATCATAACCCAATTACTTGAAGAGTTTCTTTCGTCCACAAGTAAGTCAACTAAAATAGTTAAGTACATAATAGTAGCGTTAACGTTAATTCCCAATCACATATCTCACTAACCAACATAACGTAAGTGTTTACACCGAACACACTTAACACACACTTATATCATCTGACTGACAGTCACAATCCCATTATAATACTTCACCCCGTCTTCCTCCAGCTGCAAGTTCACCTTCCCAACTCCAAATGAGACTGATTTGAATGCCCACTACTCGGGTCTTATATACAAAGCAATGATGGCGTAGGAACGAATCAGGAGGCGGGGGATAGTGCGCGCCCCAATCACAGCTCCTCGAGTTGCGTAGCAGGTGCGTGGTCCAATGGAGTCTCCTGGCGTCGATCATCGTCATAGCGTCGGGTCATCGAAGTAGTTTGCAGGGTCCCCTATGACGCACGCAGGTGTGAAGGCTTGTTTGCTGGTATGCGGACGAGCTGGTTTCCCACTCGCTGGTTCGCTCGATGGTCTGCTTCGCCGCCTGGGTGATTCTGCACTCCTTCAACTCTTAATTATAACTTTTAAATAAACATACAGGGCTCCGTATGTCAGAATATATATACATATATATATATATACTGTATAGGTAGATATAGATATACCCAAATGGATGGACAAACATATTTGGTACACTTGTGTTCTGGTGTTAATTGTGATGATATCTTGATTGTAACCCTCACTAACATTACAACATCATATTACTGTACCTCATAACATGGTATATATGTCAACCATTCCTTATATGTCCAATATCCTCTGTTGTGTTTCACTGATATCAGTCATATTATTTGTTTCGTCTTCATTATTTTCAAATACTGCATCCATCTCCTATTTCGTAGTTATCCCTATGTTCCTGCGCCTCAATCAATCGTAACTTCTCATAGGATATTACATGATTATGTTATACTATCGATTGTTCTTTCACAATTCAACTACTTCCTTTTAACCCTTTGGCGCACCTATAGTTTCCAATCAAAGTTTTTTCCCACTTCCTAAGTATATCTCAGCTCACTCAGAGCCAGTTTTGTGCCCGGCGATAATTTGTTTCTGTGACGTTTTTATCCACCAAAACATCCTTGTATTTGGATTAATGAGGTACCATCGGCTTCGTTATTGATTGAACTTGAAGATATGCAAATAAAAGCATAGAATAAATACAAAACAACCACATTGGGGCACTCCGAAATAAGAATTGTAAAAACAAATGAAATACCCTATCTCCAACTCGCGCTAGCTCAAAATTTTGCTCACAACATTTTTGATTTGCATACATATATGGAAGCAGAATTTAATGAGGATTGCACTGGTAACTTCAGAATTACTATAAACGAAATAGTTACTGAGATACACGAATAAACGTGAAAGTATCGAAAAACAGACTGAGCTGTACTCTGCTCCCTTCCCAGCCAGCCGAGAGTAAACCGTTAAACTGAGGGAGTTGCCAATTGTACCCATTGAACTAGACGTAATACTTAATATCTGTGCCAAATATGACGCCGCGTCAGACGAAAACATAATTTTTGGCGAATATTTTAAGTTTAATGACTCTTAACGAGTCATCGTGCGCCTAGGAAAAAATTACCTAATGACTCTGAACGAGTCATCGTGCGCCAAAGGGTTAACCCACAACTCGACCCCAGCAACGCACGTTATGTGTCGCCTATGTATGTAATGCTAAACCCCAACGTCGCAGCACTGTGTCGGCATTTATTTACTCTTGTCCTATGGCACCTAGAGCGTTCAGATTTGTATGGGATGAACCTTAGGATTTTGCCGAACAATAACACTACTTGGCAACCTCCCAATTCCAGCCGTGCGGGTAGGGACTCGCGAGAGGCACACCCCAGTTTACCCTCTGATCTCGCAAGTGTTACCCCATGTCGGATCGCTATACGTCTTGCCATTGCCACCCACGCAGGAGTTTTAATGTTGAAGAAGCCCTTGCATTACTAGAGGATACTGATGTGGAAGATAGTGACACTGAATCGCCAGATGAAGATTCTGGGGAGGAGCAACGCCCATCAGTGAGGGAGATAGAGGAGATGGCAGAAAAGGAGCCCATTGTTCCCATTCCTCGTCGCCGCACGGCGGCACAACAAAGGGGGAGGCGGGGGGTTGAGAGTGCATCACTCACCCACTGCTCCCCGGGACATAATTGACTCCCCAACAAGTGGGGAAGAGGAAGATGACCCAGACCCCATGGCATTCCTCAGAATTCCGCCAAGCCATCGTAGGGGTCAGAAAAAAACAGCTGAGGAGTAGAGGGGTCAAGCTGCTCCTCCACCCCCACAACACATACGTTCTCCCCCATGCCTGCCTTCACCACTACCTCAAACTGTCTCCCCAATAAAAACTGTAACCCCCGGTACATTTTATGGGTTGCGCTTGGGTGCAGCTATCTTGACAGTAGAGCCAAGAAAATGCCTCCCTCACGTCCCCACCCTTGCTGCCTGTTCTCCCCATTATCAGCGCGAGATGACTCGGCACATTCTCTGCCTCGCCACTCTACACCACCACCATCTCTACCTTACTCACCTATCAGGCCTTCTGTGTCACCTCATCCTGGGCCCTCACACAGATACGACAACTCCAGACTACCTCAGACTCCATCACCGCCTACGTCGCCACAACGCCCAGATAGTCCTACCAGCCAACGTGGGCGTAGCCGCGGCCGAAGGGCATCGAAAGCGGCCCTGTTACAATGCTCCAGCATTGGTTCAAATTCAAGCTCCAGGTTGACATCTCGATCAAGATCTAGGTCAAGGTCAAGAGGCAGGACGATGCCCTCCCGCCCTGCTGGCCCTGGTGATGACTCTGACGAAGAAGGTGCGGGAGATGAACGAGGGTGGAATCGGGTGAATGGGGAAAATTTGTGCCCACCCAATATGACTTTGCAGGCGCGAGGTATGCCGGCACTGCAATCCCCAACCGAGGCAATCAAACAACTAGACTTGATATATTCCTGCAGTTTTTCACTGCAAACCTCATGTCTATGATTGTTGACCAGACGAACTGGTATAATTATTATTTAATGGCTGGCAAAGAGCAGCTCAGATACTCTGCCCGACTGTCATGGCACACTCGAGATGTCCCAGAATTCAACACGTTCCTGGTCATCGTCATCCTGATGGGGGTGATAAAGAAATCATCAATAAACAAGAACTGGTCCTGGGATCAATAAAGAAGCACTGGTCCTGGGATACCCTTGTCCATACCCCCATCTTTGGCAAAATCATGAGCAGGAACAGGTTCTCGGCCATAATGGGGAACCTTCACTTCATTGATAGCCTGGCAAGCCACACAAGAAACTAGGAACAACCCCGAGCTATGAAAAACCCCATGGAGAGGATAAGACCCTCCCATCTTCGAGCACCTGAAGGTGAAGTTTGCTGCCGCCTTAGAACCCCACCAAGAACTGATAACTGTTGAGAGTTTGCTGCTGTGGAGGGGAAATATTGGCATCCGGCAGTACATGCTCAGCAAACGTCATCGTTATGGCCTGAAACTGTTTGTGATGTGTGAAAGTTGCAATGGCTACATCCAAGACATCATTCTGTGCATGGGAAGAAGGACCGAACTGGTAGAATTTGAGGACGTACAAAATTTCTTGGGCTGTCGTGATCACCATGATGCAGGATTACTTTGGCAGGGGCCACATACTGTACCTGGATAATTGGTACACCTTGCTAACTACCTGCATAGCCGCACTACATAAGTCTGTGGCAATGTCAGGAGGAATCGTATGTTGATGCCCAAGCTACCAACCAGGCGGGAAAAGGGCAGTTCAATGTTATTTTAATACCACAAATTTTGTAGATATGTTTGAATATAACTATTGAATCTATATGCTCTAAAGATCATAAGAATTTTTGTTTAACCCTCGGCAAAACCTAATAAAAAAGTATGGTACTAAAATGTCTTTTTTGTAACAAGGTTGTCAATACGGTACTTCCAGTTATCGATAGCTCTAAAGATCATATGTAAATGTGTTAAACCCTCGGAGAAACCTAATATAAAAGTATGGTACTAAAATTTAATTTTCGTAACAAGGTTGTCAATAGGGTACTTTACTTTCCCGTTATCAATGTACAATCAAAGCTGAAGATTGCAGAGTATACACCGCAGACTTCATCGACTTATCTTTCACCTTCGTATAATCTATAATCGACAGCCATTTTTTTTTTTTTTTTTTTACTAAGGGATTAGTACTCAACCAGCGGGGGTGTGGGGGCAACAGCCCCCACCCATAATACTAGGTTAGGTTAGGTAAGGTTGTTAGGTTAGGCTAATGTCTTTTCAAATCACTATGGGGGGGGGGCACAGCGTGTCTCAACATCGATCGATAGGCCTAATGGGGAACATAGGCTTTCCCGAGATTTCTAATTAATTACAAACACTATGTATTGATGCAAATTATTATTTTTTTTTTATAAAAAAAAACACTCGGAAAATTCGTGGTATTAAAATAAAAAAAATCCAAAAGGGCTCAATAATCTACCAGCAGGCAAACAATGTCCTCATGTTGTCCTGGATGTGAATGTTCTCGCCATCCCATCTTCCAAGACAGCAGACGTTGTGACAGAGCAACGGATGAAATAATCAAGAAACCTTTGGCCATCTGCGACTACAATATCAATATGCGTCTGGTGAAGAAATCTGACGCTGTCATCTCATCAGTCGAGTGTGCGAGGAAGACGATGAGGTGGTATAAGAAGCTATTCTTGTACCTCCTCGATATAACCCTGTTCAACTGCCACATCCTCCACTCAATAATCACTGGCAAACATGAAACAAAGGAGAACTTCTGCATCGAGTTGTCGAGGGAGATGTTGTTGAAGAATATGACTGCCGCCCACACCCAGCAACGCCCTGCATATCGACAGCCAGCACCAGAAGGGATTGCCAGGCTGTCAGAATGCCACTTCCCTGACTTTGTGCAACAAAAGACCCTGCAGAAGGTGTCATGTGTGCCGGACTATGACACATACCACTTCAAGAACAGACACCAGGTACTAGTGCATAGATTGTGATGTTGCACTGTGTTTCCCCGTCTGCTTCAGGGAGAACCACACGTTTGAACATGTCTAAAACAATGTGTGCAGAGACTGCGATAAAAGACGCTATCAAAAGTGAAGTGTGTATACAAAAACAAAGTGTAATATATATATATATACAAAGTGCCGAAAAAAATATGTAAGTGATAGTGACACTCAATAATGCATAAAACAATGATGGACACCAATAATTGTAAATAAATCATAAATTTATAAAACTGTGAACAATGAAGACTGTGATGAAAGACGATACAAGTGAGTAACATACGATAAACATGAGTACAAAATACAATGTGAAAAGACATATTCTAAGTCAAAAGTGCCTAAAACAATGTGTAAAACCTATATTCTGGGGTGTCATCAGCTGGCTGTGTGTACGTGTGTGCATTCTGTTGTGGTCCCGGGTAAAGATGGCTACCCGTCGCTATAGTAACCAGGACACGCGCGGGTCTTGCACTCGTCAGCATTTATAAAGCTTGACTATATGCACTTATCACACTGTAACTCACACATGATGCTCGGATGGTGTCACTCTAAAATTGGAGGCATCGTACATCAGCCATGCTGCCTCGCCCGGCTGTCGTCTGCAGGCGCGGGAGGTTTGAAGAGGCGGCTGGTGCAGCGCCCCCCACATAGGACACACAAATTAGCGAGGAGGCGAGTGGTTTTTTGTTTTCCTTCATGTCTAATGAATATAAGGTTATTTCACGAAAAAATAAAATTCGATCTTTGGCCAGTCCCATAGTGTGCATTTATTAGAAATCAGCCAGTACTCTGTGGGTTAAATTACATTTGTTTAAATTAAAGTATTGATATATCTTTACGTTTCGCTCATTTTATTGATTCTGGTTCCAGCTCTGCTTGTTATATGTCTTGTTTGAAGATGTCTACATAGAGCCCACGTATGTATTTATCGCTCAAAGAGCGATAAATAAGAAATAAAGAAATGAATAAACGGACGTTTATTAATTTCTTTTTTGTTTTATACTATTAGCGTGCGGCAATTTTAAAGGTTAATGTAATATACAATAGTAGGTTATTTTGAGCTATGTAATGCCAATATACACTCCACAAATTCAGAAGTTGTCAGACTATATGTTGATTTGGTGGAGAACATACAGGACAGAAATATAAATTTAAAATCTATTATCTTTCACAATTTTATTTGTTGTATCTATCGATAACTAATGTGTGGTAACTCCACAACAACGATAACTCACCTTTGGGGTCACATAGGGTAATGGTCTTATTATTGTCTGACAAGTAAATCCTAAAACAAATGAACACGTTTATGAATCACCCTGTATATTGAACATTATATTTACATGAAATAATAGGGTTAAAGAATATATATTTGAATGATAATTAATGAACAAATATATAATACATATAATACAGTGTTATTTACAAATGTAGATCAAAATTATAAAAACAATATACATGCACATAATAAACATCACTTTAAAAACCTCTCAGAAAAACAAGAACATAGAACTATATCCACATAGTGAACATTGTCCACCATGAAAGTTAGTGGTTGAATAACACCGCTAGAAACTGTATGGACAATTTAATCCTTTGAGTACCAGCGACGTGTGTTATAATGTAGTCTAGCTATATGTAGACGATATCCTGCAGCTTAGGAAGGATCTGTAATAGTTTAAAAGATTGGGTGAGATAGCTTGAATCCTTTTTATGGCTAGGGTCCTTCCTAAGGTGAATAACATCGTTTTATAGTTATCAGATTATGATACAACAATATGTCACTGGTATTATGATACAACAATATGTCACTGGTATTATGATACAACAATATGTCAC
>JBAKBP010039683.1:0-14608 GCA_037953745.1 Lithodes maja | reverse complement strand
ATAGTGGGGGTATTGAGATTCCCACTTGTACCGATATTGGAAGGGTTCTTGGTGCTCAAATTGCATAAATAGTTCTTCACTGTACTGCAAATCAGGCTGGAACTGATAATATGCCCCGGGCAGGGGTTTCGGCCTCTGCCATTGGAGGAGCTGGGGCCCCTGTGAGTGGCCTGGGCTCGAACTCCTTTTTCGAGCAGACTGACCTATTTCCCCGGAGTTTAGAGCATGGGCAGATACGGGAAAAGGGGTAGACTTGCTTATCTCGGCAGGAATTAAAGCCTGGGACCCTGGGAAGCTGGTCAGGTCTTATTTTCTCTCGTCCTCTCGTCCGCTGTTGTCTTCTGTTCTTTTTGCTGTCCTGGATGACTGCTATTCTGGTGTTGGTCTGGGAGTGGCTGCTCAACTTCGTCATCTCAATATTCTAGCTATATTTAGAAATTGTATTCACCTGTGTAGTTAATAGGGTTGATTGAGATAGTTTGGAGACTTATAATAGCCAAAGATCCATCCTAAACTGAATGGAATCAATTAGTATTAGCCAGAATCAAATAAAAAGGATGTCGATGGTACAAAAGGAGTTGAAATAAGTTCGGACTGCGTCGCAGGACCTCAAAAATGTGTGTTGTTATCGCTCTCATTAGCTCTCTCTCACACATTGCACCCCAGTAACATGTTTTCTCGTTCGTGTGCGTGGCTATTGTTTTCTCCAATGGTTATATTCCGTGGGCGAGAGAAACGGACGTAGATTAGGATTTATAGTTTTATAGATACACTGAGATAGTTCTATGTTTAACCCGGCAAGCGCGATAGGCCTCACGGAAGGCTTCCTATAGGGAACGCGATAGGCCTCACGGAAGCAAGACCATAAAAAAAGCTTTCCCAAAAAAAAAAGGGCCTATCAAAACAAAGGAATTTGTCTCTAGGTGAGATAATTCCCCTCCAGTACTCATCCATGTAAATCTCACCCACCCCCCTCCCCTCCTTCCCCACCTTATTCCCCCCTCCCTCCCCTCCTCAATTATCACCTATTTTCCCTCTTATTATCATCATTTATCGGTTATTTTTCTCTCCCGCGATAATGTAGCACAAGTGGGTTGCAGAAAAGATCGTTATGTAACACCCAGACACCGGCCCACACCGCCCCGCTCGTCTCAGTTACCTCACAGACAGCGAGAGAGGAGGGTTGCCTGTGGTTCTCTCTCGCCTGAGATTATGACCGGGTGGCCAATATCTTCGTTTTTCACCACCCAAATGCTTTTCCCACTTATTTTAGCACTCTTGAAGGTTCATATATACATTATATATGTAAAATAAAAGCATACCGAAAACAAATAATGCTCTATATTGTAAATATAACGAATTCTGTCAGAATCCAAGGCTAGAAATGCACAAATAACTACCCTAGCCCCTAGGTCTATTTAGCGCTTGTCAGGTTAATAGGTATTGTGTACATATGCACATGAATATCTCTAATCGTTTTCCGTATTCCATGAACCATAGACTACAGTAGATCTGGACTGGACACGAAAATGGAACTTTGCAGTAAGGGACCCAAAATCGGAGAACGAACCCCGAAGTTCGAACCTTGAAACAGCGAAAATGTGTAATTTTTGCGGTTTCGAGGTTCGAAATTGGGGGTTCGTTCTCCGATTTTGGTTCCCTTCCTGCAAAGTTCCATTTTCGTGTCCAGTCCAGATCTACTGTAGTCTATGCATGAGCACATAGTACTTGTTGTTGTTCTACGTTAAAACAATAGGAAAGAAAATGTCTTTCAAAATTACGGGAAGCCTCAACATGTGATTATTATTAGAGTCGAAGGTGACCAAGCCACATCAATTGCGGATTCGCACCTTGAAACACCAGATCACAAATGGTCTATACTTCCTTAGTGTAAGTTGCGCGCACTAGAATACCGTATACATTATAGGCAAAATCCCCCAAAGCTGTGTACTGTCCCAGTACGTCTTGCAAGTTGCAGGCAACGTTAAGCTGTACTTAGTTGTGTGTCGTGCCATCCCGTTCTGTACTTTTCAGGCACCATAAGCTGCGTACCAGGACATTTTTTTAACTGCAAACATCAACAAAGATGTGGGTCAGCACGTCCAATGTCAATAATGTGTTGGCAATTCCGAAGCTACACTTACATCTGAACCAGTTTTTCCACATGTCCCATCATCTGTATCAATACCAGTTCCTGCACTTGCCACTTAATTAAATACCAGTTAATGCATCTGAAAAACAGACTTCAAGGTCGAATAATTTGTTGATCAGGCACTCAGTGACCAACCCTCTACGACCTTGCCTACATTCAGCCTTGTGTACGTGCCTCACGTCAGTTGATAATTATGCAGTATACTGTATATTTCCTATCACCTACGATATTTATCGAAGAGATTTATATATTTTAAGAACAAATGTGTCTAGATTTTCACTATGGATTTGATATAGTTAAAGTTAACATTTCTACAGTAGGACACACTAGATGCAAATATTTTGATAATAAGTCACTTACTTAAGTATTCTGTGTTGTATATTATAATTAATGTTTATTAGTGGTAGAAAAGTTTGCCCATCATATGAAATCCTCTTAGTAGTAATGTATGACTTCCCATTACATTCATAGCACTCAGTACAGCTTTCATGATTTTAAAGAATATTTTCACTGAAGGCTATTAAACATATATATGCATCACAAAAGCAAAACGAATTTTGAAACTCGAAGCAATTACTTTGTTATGATAAGTATTTATTAAGAGACAATAAATAGAGGAGGGACAAACATAGACAAAACAAAACAAAGGTCCATGTGCCTAAAGGCATCCTCCATTCATAAAATGCTTGTAACAATTGGACTATTGAACGTTTAACATGAGAGTGAGGTTCTGAGTCTGGAAGGTGAGATGGTGAAGCACTTGGTCGAAGCAAGCGGCCGCTTCAGAGATGGAGCTGCTTCGAGCCATGATGGATGCTTCACATGTCTCACTCCCCAGACTGGAACAAGACCTCACGGGCTTCACCGTGTTGAGCGGTGGAATGTACAGGCTCTCAGCCTATGCCCGAGAGGGAGTAGTTGGAATATAGAAAAAAAAAATATATATGTATATATATACCGGTATATATTATATCACAATCCATGTCTAATGATAATAATATAACTAAGCAAATAAATACAAACAAATATAACATGAAAGAGGTCTCGCATGTATATTTATGCATAGTACTTATTCAGAATAAATTGATTAGCTTAAACCCCTAGGTCTAAGCTAATCTACCCTCTACTGCATTATCATGATAATCATGATTACTACTATGCTATATTTAATTTGGCTGGGAGCGGGTCTGAAGAACTAAAACATACCTCAGTTTCCATAATAATAAAGTAAATGCGAAGTTTTCGCATTTTGGAAAGAAAACTGCATACCAAATTATGTTATTTTGTTGTGTTACTCTTCACAGTTGGCTATTAAAGGCATTCCAAAAATATTTTGAGGATTTGTATATGATATTTTAACTGAACACTGAAGAGAACAACTGTATGCCCCCGGTAGATTGTGCATAAATCTATCAGCTAACCTAGGAAAAAATATTAGCATAATAATATAATTGATGTTATGTCTTGATTTATTAAATATTTATTTAAATGTTGACCAGTACATACTTTGAAAATTGAATAAATAGAAGGAAACAAATGATCATGACATTGACATTAACCTTTGATAAATATTGATGTGAATGCTTCTCTGACCTTTGAATATCAATAACATATAAAGCTGTACATATTTATCAGCGTTTATCCATCAGTTAAGGAAAAAAGTATATAACAATCAAATGTTGACCTTTGCCATTGACAGTTGACCATAGCCTTATTAACCCCTTCTATACAGGCGACGTCTTTTTCATTTGATTTCACTTACATTTAGACGACTTTATGAAGCTTAGGAAGGATATATGATGGCTAAAAGGATTAATCGAGATAGTCTGTAGTTTTTCAATGAGTAGACAGCCTTATTAAGCTGTACAAAATCGTCTAATAGTCGCCAGAACATAATTAAAAGTACATCACCGGTACAGAAGGGGTTAATATAGATATGATTTTTTCAAAATATCATATATATATATATATATATATATATATATATATATATATATATATATATACTGTATATATATATATATATATATATATATATATATATATATATATATATATATATATATATATATATATATATATATATATATAATATATATATATATTTAATTGAAAGCTGACCCTGTCCTTCTATGTTGACCTTTCAGTATGAATATTATTTTATTTCATGATCATTATATTGACATATGAAATACACAGATTAAATTTGGTAAAACCTTATTGGTTATTTTGCTGAAACATAAGAATAGTTGAAATTGGCCTTCGACCAATATATTGACCTTCATGGATTAAATGTGAACAAGTAACATTATAATTTGCATGTGAAGACCAACCATCTCAGCGATTTAGGTGAAACTTGAATTAATAGTAAACAGGTTAATGTATTGACCTACAAAATTTACCTTGACTTGTGACGTTCACCATTGATAAATATATAGTTTAATTTATTTCTGTACCTGTGCATCCACTTTATGGATATATCTAATATGCTTGATTATAATCCATAGGTCAGCTTAGAAGATATTTAAATATATTTAATTTTGAACTTTGACCTTTGTAATTGATATTTTTAATATATGTGTTATTTTATCAATAACATTTCTATATAAACAACATCTAGGTGAGGTATATAGATGAAATAAAAATGTTTGTTAACACCTGTTTCAATCACTGAACTATGCCCTTTACCTTTAATCGAGGAAATATTATTATTGTATGATAATAGGTATGTACATATTGATGAAAAAGTATAGATTAATTTAGGACAAATTATGACTATTTTGGAATTGACCTTTGCCCTTTCTTTTGAACTTTGTGGAATGTGTCATATAAGTTGCAATTATCATGTGTATACCAAGGTCAACCATTTCAACGATGATGGTGATATTTGGTTAAGCCATAGAGAAGTTAATTTATTGACCATATTATTTGACCTTGATCTGTGACCTTGACCATGTTTTATTATTATATGTTAGTAATTGATGACATTTGCATATGTATATTAATTATTTCTGCAATGTTTGGTGAAACTAATAAATCAATGTTGACCTTTTTCCTTGACATTGAAATTTGAAACACATTTTATATTTGTTCAATACATTTGCTATATAAAAAACATCTAGGAGAGCGATTTTGGTAAAATTCAAATAGTTTTTAACACCAATATTAAATACTGAGCTTTGACCTTGACATTTAACCCCTAACTAGCGGCACGCAACATAAGTCGTGTATAATAAATTTGGACTATCTGGCGGCGCGCGACATAGGTCGTGTGGCAATTTCAGCACGTAATGTTGCTGAGAGAGAGAGACAAGTGGTGGCAGGAGAGTAGCGAGCGTATGACTGCTCCAGACCACTGCGGCGAACCTACTGACACGAATCCCACTTCCTCCCTCCCTCTCTCACTCGCTACATAGTGAATTGTATGGGGAAAGTACCGAATTACATGCTTTTTTGCACTCGTGTTGCGCGGTTGTTGCAAGAAAACTAGCGGTCATAAAAGGATCGTTGTGGTGTCATTGGAAAGCGCTGTTTATGCCCTTTCAGGGATAGATACTTGTTTTACGCTCTGGGTCTTATTTAGGCTTGAAAATGATCACGTATACAGCCCTATTTTGGCTAAAAACACCCCGCTGGGCGGTACATATAAATAGACCGCCTAGCCCGCCAATAAGGTGTTAAGAGAGGAACTATTGTTTTATGGCATGATTATATAATTAACAAATCAAGTATGTACGTACATTTTTATGAAACAAATAATGATTAGTTCAGGAAAAATTATCAATAAAATTGGAACTGACCTTTGACCTTTCATAATTATTAAACCAATTTCAACCAATTTTGCGAATTGGCTGAAGTTTGGTTAAACCATAAAGAAATTAACATATTGACCTTAATCCGAGAAAAATTAAAATCCTCATAAGAGATTTGGTGGGCAAAGGCGAAGGTCCTCATAAGATCCAAGGCCTAATTTTTTTTTTTAAATCACCCTAGTGGCACTGAATACAAAGCAAAGTGGTTAGGTGAGATAATTCCCCTCCATTATGTGCTACCATTTCTACATATGTGACCCCCCCCCCCTGCCCCTCCTCAATTATCACTTATTTTTTATCTTATTCCCCCTTTTATCGGGTAATTTTTGGCGCGAATTTCTATCCTGTGGTCTCTGAGTCTATAGCATGGGTGAGGCATCTAGAGATCCTTGCAACAGAGAGACTTCTACTTAGAGCCGTCAGTGTTGCTTGAGAACTCGGGAGGAGAGGATATATGCCGCCGCGGCTCTCCCCCTCATGAGTGGACCGGTCAGCAATGGTGACCGGTCAACTCAACCAGTAGACCATTTCAACCAGTAGCTCTCAACCAGTACCAAATCAACCAATACGGTTAGGTTAGGTTAGGTTAGGTTAGTACTATATTTTGGCACTGGTTTGGTTGGTTTGGGTTAATTTGGCACTGGGTGAGAGCTACTGGTTGAAATGGTCTACTAGTTGAGATGACATGGAACCGTCAGCAATACTACGTCTTTTTCACCCCCGATATACTATTCCTACTTGTTTTATTGCTTTTAAATGTTAATATTTGCATACTAAACGTAAAATAGGCGCATATGAATAAGTAATAATGAGATATATGGTAAAATGATAATTTTCGTCAGGAATTAACCAAAATACCTCAGCATGGCGGGACGTTTTAAATACCATAGTCTAGCTTTTGCCGGGTTAACATTTGACCTTTATCTTTTAGTAATATTCTATGTTTGTACCTGCTGACCTTCGTATACATATTTTAGATATCTTTGTAACGTTTGGCTAAAATCTATACATTAGTTTAGAAGTAAATTTAATTTATCTAATTTTGACCTGTGTCCTTGACCTTAGAAATATTTAGCTGAAAGTTGGGCAGTGTATTTGTCATAGATGTAGAATTTATTATTGTGAATATGGTGACAATTGAGCAAGTAGTTAAAAGTTGAAATATTTACCTATATCTTTGACCTTTATCATTGACCTTAACCTTTGAGTAAGATCAATTTCCTTTTTTGTCTGCCATCCGCACGGACCGTCTAAATTTGCGTATAATAATTTCGTAAGCATTTATAAATAACCCTAGGAGGAGATACTGGACAGACATACAGACAGAACGACAGACAAGCTAGCTGGTGGTGCGCGGTATGCGGGGAATCGATACAATTCTCCTTCGCAGAATTGATAATATAAAGGTCCATACCTATAAACACCCATGTATACAGAAAGGTTGCACTGTATATACTGATAGAAGGACAGTTAATAGATTGTAGGATAATCTGTTAAAATATATATAATAACAATCAACTATTTTCTCTCCAGGTCTTCAATCAACCTTTCTTGGAAACTGGATAGGAAGGAAAACTACAAAAGCTGTTCCAGCAGAGCGGCCAGATATTAGCGAACAATTTTATGCAAAAGTTGAAGGGCGTCTAAAATTCTGGTCACGGGGCCAACTGCAGCTTAATGGTTCCGTAATTATCGCTGGAGCATAACTTTGGCTTTAGTGCTTATAGAAATGTTACGGATATTATTCTCTTTCACACACACACATAGATGTATACAAATTATTAATTTAAATTTAATTCAAATTATATACTTGTCTTGAAATGTTTATACATTATACAGTCACATAATATACAGTAACATTACTTAGGACAGGTTTCATAACAAATGAGGACTTGGTACCCTATGGTATTTAGTCCAGTAAAAATATAACTGAACCTGATATAAATGGCAACATTAATTATTTCACCTGTATTGAATTGTGGAAACCCCCAAATATAACATACCAAATCTTTACAAAAATCCGGATAAAAGAAAGTCCTTCAAATTGCATAATTATGTTAATTGGTAACGCCAGGAGATGAAAAATTAAAAACAAAATACAAAAAACACAACTTTACAAGCAAGCGTTCTTACATAACAAAAGTTTGGTGATGGGCTGGTCTATCAGAGTGAGAACTGAGCGATCTCTGCCATACCCATAGCTTACTCTGACTGTTTCTTTTACTTATATATGTTCTAGATCTCAAGTGACGGCGTCTCTTCCGTGGATTGACCTCCCAATCTACCAAGATTGGAAGCCAAAACGTCACATTTGTCCTTTGCCTCTCAACTTTCTCTTCATAATTGCTGAGGGGCACAGGGCCCTGGGTGGGGCTTTGGGTTCCTGGGCGTTTCTGCACCCTCCTCAGCTCCCCGCCATGGAGTGGCTTCGGTCACCCAGGCTTTATTGTGGTCGGCACGGAGGGTTCTGTGGGGGCGTTCGGTTATGGCCTTGGCCTTGCTCGGGGCCTTGGGGCTGTTCGGCCAGGCAGCTTGGGGAACAACAACAACAACAACAACATAACAAAAGTGGTGTCTATGCCCATATTTAGGAATGCCATGTCAAGGAATCTAATGTACATTGAATTAACCTCTCTCAAGTATTACATAATATGTATTATGCAAATTCGCAGCAGCCAATACCCAAAAACCTAAATTTGTTCCGTTGCAACATCAGGACTGGTTGTGATACAAATAAGTGCACCTGCAGGAAACATGAGCTTCATTGCACAGCTGTATGTTGTGATTAGAAAAAATAGAGCTGTTCTAATTCTTCAAAAGGCGCACTGTGCTAGAAAGCATACTGCAGACCAAGGAATGTCACTACAAATATGCCTATAAAACAACATGCAATTTCTTGCAAGAACAAGCATAAGTTGCGGAAAAGAAAACAATACTATTATGCTTTACATGTCCAGTATCTTTGATTCGGAAAACAAAGTCATATATCCTACATGATCTTTTGTTAAGGTCAATTGAAAGTATTTAGCAGTGGATATGTGTAATTTTTGTCTAAATGTTAATTAGTTCCTACTTAAATATGACAATATGCTATATCCCTTAAGCCATAGTATTAGATAACCATGTGTAGCAATACAATGAACTACACCCACTTTTAAAATACATTTTTGTTTTTCAGAGTATAACAGATGAGTAAAAAGTACATAAGTATACTAATAATAGAAGACATATAATTAAAACAAAATCATGCATGAACAAGAAAAAAAGGATTAATATATATAACGCAATTCTCAAGAAAATGTGGATTAAGATATACAACGTATTCCTTAAAACACACACACTCACACACACATAAAAAACACCAATTACGATCGTATCAGTTGGAAGAAGAGTCAAAGGGTCAGACGAAAAATACAAATAATACACATAAATAGTAAGCCGAGAATAATGAGGAGACTCGGTTGATCGTCATGGAGTGAAATAATAATACCAACAACAATGTGTGTAAGGAACAATAATAAGATTGGGAAGTGGGAAGGAAAACAAAAGAAAACGACGATGACGACGCCTTCATTGAACAACGACAACACCTGTGGTGGGAGGGTTCAGATTAGGGAGAAAGAAAGTTAGGACGCTAAGTGAGTTAGAGAGGAGTAATGGATATTGAGAGGGAGAGAGAGAGCGAGAGAGGAGGAGAGAGAGAGAGAGAGAGAGAGAGAGAGATAGAGAAACTTGGGTTGGGGTGCATCTACGATAATGAAAGAGGGGGCTGTGTATCGTATTACTGAGATGCATTATGTCCCCTTCATTTGTTTACGTTTAAACATTGTAATTAATGTATACACCTGCCGCATTCTGTCTGTAGGTGGTAGCAAACATAAATACAAGCACACACACATAAACAAAATATAAAACACAAAACAAAATTAAATAAGACAGTTATACACTGTTCACATCCTCTCTTTCTTGGGCATTTATACTGCAAACACATTAAATACATGATTATGGCTAAGAAGTAAAAAATATGTCCACACCTTCTTGCGTGTCTGGTGAAACATACTATACAATATATGAAGTGGACAACTATACACTATGACACTATTGTCTAGGCGTTATTATGAGTAATTAGTAGTTAAACATAGTAAAGGTAATACACAGCAGTTGTTCTAATGACACAAATAGACATACATGCAGACACAGGCGTGGAAGGCAATTCGTTTATAAAATGTCCTAAGGTAAGTATTTGGCATTTAACTGGTACATTATATCAAGTACAATTTGCCGCACATATTCCATTTTTCAACCATCCCAGTAAATCGTAACTTTGCAGCGCCGGACCCACCTCCCCAACCCCCTCCCTTATTCCACCTCCTACCAATAGTGGAAGGGAAGGAGGTGGAGAAAGGGATGGGGGTTGGGGAAGTGGATGCAGCGTTGTCAAATCACGACCCCAACATAATAGAATATGTGCGGCAAACTGTACACTCAACCTATTGTATATCTTTTGCCTTCAATCATTTATAGAGGGACCTCTTTTTGCAGTTTGACAATACACCATTATGACTGTATATGACAACATTCACACGCAAGTTTGAAAAATAATATTTTTCATCTGTAGTACTTAGCTACATCTGTAGCTTAAAGATGGAGATCATTTTCGAAACAAGTAAGCAAACCAGTACAACAAATATTCCCCAACTTAGTTTAAAGTAAGTTTAGCCACTGATGTCCTCTCAACAACAAACACCTTGCAAAAAAAATTGTTTATACTGAACAAGTACATCTTTAACAACCAGACATTCTAGTTTTGCCATTTATTGTTTGCACCATTTTGATAATAAGGATATCCTAGCTACCAATTATCCCTACCAAGGTTTCACTTCAGATCCCTGGTGGGCGCTTCTGAATTAGTGACAGGGTTACGGCTGTCAATATCCAGAATAAAAAAAAAAAAATAATAATTAAAATAGAACTATTAGGCTTAGGAAGTTGGTTATCATTATATGCTTGTTATCATGTATAGCCCTATGCTATACAAACAAACAACTAATCAAAATCGCTATGTGGAAACAACGCTTAAGTAAAATAATAATTTATAAATAAAAGAACACAATCCACCACATAGGGTGTATATTACTACATGAGCAAGTTAATCTGTTTCCCAAACAAACTAATCGCACACATAACAACGCACTGTCGTCACATTCAAGGAATTAGTCAATTTGGGAAGTCGGGGACGTTCTTGTAAATTTTATACTAAACTCTGCATGAATAAAGAAACTACAATTAGTGTCAACATTTTCTATTAAAATCAAATTTGCAACTTGACAAAACATTAACAATAGTAAACAAATACAAATGGCTATCACTAACGATAGTGCTACCGGGTAGGTACCTGTAAGCATAGCATGCTTCAAGTGACCCCTAGCAATTACTACCCTATTAATAACCTACATTTATTGTACAAATAAACTAAGGAAATCGCAAAAGCAAGCAATTGATTTTTTTTTTTTTTTTTTTTTAAGAGACAATGAACGGAGGAAGGAAAAACACAGATAAAACAAAAAGGTCCATGTGCCTAAAGGCATCCTCCATTCATAAAATGTTTGTAACAACTGGATTTAAACATTTGTAGATTGTAAGTTTGTGGAAAGCAATTCGAGGGAAGTGAATTCCAAAGAGTAGTAGCTCTGGGGATAAATGAATTCTGATAAGCAGAAGTCATGCATTGTGGAGGAGAAAGTGTAAATTCATGGGAGCTCTCAGCTGCCCTAGTTCTACAGGGAAAGATGTGGAGAGGCGGCACAATTGAAGCAAGTTCCTCGGAACAATTGCTGTGAAAATATCTGTAGAATAATGCAAGGGATGCAACGTTTCTTCGTATGGATAATGTAGGAAGGTCCTGTGTGATTGCAGGGTTATTGATTAATCTAATAGCTTTATTTTGAATTTTGTCCAACTGCCTCAATGCAACCACTCCACTTCCACCCCACAGAGGTGAACAGTAATCCATCTGAGAACGCACATGACTTTTATATATCACGGCCAACTGCTCGTCAGTGAAGAATTCTCGAACTCTGTACAGGAGTCCCAGTTTTTTTGAGGCATTCTTAGCAATGCTTCTAACATAATGTGTCCAGCTCAAGTTAGTAGTTAATATTACACCGAGAATGTCAATACTAGGGGAAGTGGGAATATTTACATCATTAAAAAATATATGGGAGTCAGTGAGATTCTGTCGGTTAGAAAATTGAATGTACTTGGTTTTCTGTGCATTAAAGGAAACTAGATTCTTTTGTCCCCATCCATTAATTCTAGAAAGGTCCTGGTTCAGAGAAATTGCAGTGTTTATTTTTGAATTTATAAGATCGGGTTGGGTGAAAGAATTGGTAAATGTGAAGGAACTGTGGAGTGTTGAGTCATCTGCGTAGGAATGTATTGGATTATGAGTGGTAGATATGAGATCATTGATATGAATGAGGAACAGAATTGGGGCCAAAACTGATCCCTGGGGAACACCAGCATTTATTGAGTGAAATTGAGAATAAAGGCCATCTACCATTACACATATTTTTCTGTTATGAAGATAAGAAGAAATTAGTGGAACTAATGATGCAAGGCCGTAGTGTGACATCTTCGACAATAAGGATTGATGCCAGACTCTATCAAATGCCTTTGATATATCCAGTGCTATTGTATGTGTTTCACCATGTTGGTCTGTAGCTTGGTTGATTTGATGCGTAAGAAGGCAAAGCATGTCTGCAGTTGATCGACATCGTCTAAAACCATATTGCCTATCACTGATTAATTTATTATTCTCAAGATGCTTAATTATGTGATTATTTAATATAATTTCAAAGACTTTACCAAGAGTGGAAGTTATAGCTATTGGTCTGTAGTTTCATGGATCTGAAGAGGCACCTTTTTTAGGAACTGGATGGATGTTTGCTTCTTTCCAGGGTACTGGGAAGCATGAGGTATGAGTACACAGACGGAAAAATTTTGCCAATACAGGAGCGAGCACCAAGGAGCAATTCTTAAGTACTATTGGAGGAATTTCATCTGGACCAGGAGCCTTATCTACCGAGAGATTCTGCAAAATAGTTTTGACATGTCTGGTGTGGATCTTAAGTGAGGGAATTTCAGGCGAATTAAAATTAAGTACAGGGACATCTTGATTTATTTCATCTAAGGTTGAGTTGGTGGAGAAAATATCCGCAAGAAGGTTAGCTTTACCTCGTGGGTCACTTACAAGATTGCCAGTCGGAGATTTTAATGGTGGAATGGATGAAGCAGTAGTGAAGTTGGATTTAAATGAGTTAAGAGTAGACCAAAATATTTTGTTATCATTTGGATTATTTAGAAGTTTATTTGCCTGCTTGTGGAGTAAGTTTGATTTAGTTAGGTTTAATACAGTTTTGGCATGATTTCTGATGTTTCTAAAGTAATTAAAGGCTTCATGTGTTTTTGATCTTGTGTATGCATTGTAGGCTATTGCTTTTTGTTCAGTTACTCTAGCACAATTATGGTCAAACCATTTAGGTGAATTAGATCTTTTACTGTACTTTTGATGAGGAATAAAAGTTTCCATTCCAATTTTTACAAAATCTTGTATGTGGCTGAAGGTGGAGTGTGCATCATTAGAAAAGAAAGAGGTCCAGGGAATATCAATAATGAAACCTTGAAGACCCTCCCAGTCTGCCCTATCGTAATGCCATTTAGTCACCAAAACAGGTTCAGAGTGGGAAGGTGTGGTAGGTGATAGACAGGTGGCCTGTATCAGACAGTGATCAGAAGATCCAAGCGGGGACCTCACTGTAACATCATAATTTTCTGAATTGGTTGTTAAAAATAAGTCCAGTAGGTGGGAATTATGATTAGGATTATCTGGTACACGGGTGGGTTGGTTGACTAGTTGAGTGAGATTAAATGAGTCTGCAAATAGCTCACATTCAAGACCAGCATCATCAGTCCTGGCTGAATGAGTGAGCCATTCAACATTATGGACATTAAAATCACCCAACACAGTGATTTCAGAAGAAGCATTTAAGTTGAGGACACTGAGTTGTGAGGACAGAGAATCAAAAAGACTTTGCTCTGGAGGAGTATTTGGGGAACGCTAGATGCAACATATGTATTTAAATTTACCAGCAGAAATTAATTTGTATATAGAATAATCAAAATAGGGACAATTGAAACTAGTAACCTCCTCCAGGGCAATTTCAGATTTTGCGAAGCAACATACACCTCCTTTAGGTCTGAAATTTTGGAGCAGTTGATAACCTGGAAAATTAAATCTAGACGTGTCAGATGTGGATGTTACTTGAGTCTCTGTCAAAAAAAGGAGAGTAGGGGATTCTACTTGAAGAAATTGGTGTACAGAATTGATGTTAGAGTGAAGTCCCCTTATATTGCTAAAGAAAAAGCTGCACCGACGAGCAGCTTTGGGACGTTGCAATGCTCTTGACACAGTCGCATGATGACGACCGGGAGGGCCCTGTGTCAATGACCCAACCCTGCCGGGGGTGGATATCCGAGGGACCACCAGGTTTGCTCTTAACAATTGTACTGCCATATTTATTGGGTAAGGTGTATGGTGTTACATGTATGATATGTAGTGGGAAGAGTAGTGTTTTATGGATAG
>JBAKBP010039682.1:0-14609 GCA_037953745.1 Lithodes maja | reverse complement strand
GTTAAGTCCCCGTGCGTGCTCCATAAAAACTGACGTCGCTCTTCTTATTCACGCCACGGAACTTCAATCTATAAGTTTCGGGTTGCAGTTCGTAGGCCCGGAGCACAGCCTCCTTCACCAGTCCATACACTACACTCTCGTCCAGTGACAGTGCATCGTAGGCTTTCAACCCCTTACCCACTAGACGTGATGAAACTAATGCTGCCCATTTAACCTCCGGCCAGTCATACTCACGACACTTCTTTTCGAAACGAGCAAAAACTCAGTCACTGCTGTCTCATCAAATGCGGGTACTAACTTAATTAAATGCGAAAGTGAGTCTGTAACCCGGTGCCCACCACCGAGATGACGCCCCGTGGTCTCTACTCTAGACTTCTCGACATCCATTTCAGCCTGGTACCTGGTTGCATCCTGATTGGCTTGGATTCTAGCAACCTCTATGCGTTCTATACTAGCCTGTTGTATCTGAGTCTCCTGCAGCTTAATCCGTTCTATACTAGCCTGTTGACTCTCTTGCAACTTAAGCTTAGCTAGTTCTAGCTGAAATAACATCTCAGGAGACAGGCCTGGGGGGGGAGAGCACAAAATGGGGGATCCACACCGAGACGTGTTTACGGGTAAGCCAGCTTGCCATTGAGAACCCTCCTGCTGCATCGTGCTAAGACTCGCTGGCTGAGGGCCCAGCTCAGGGGTAGAGTGGAATGGAGGCTTGGAGGGAACCCCCCAAGACCCCACTCCACCCACCGCCCCATCGCCATCACCCAACAAACATGCCACCAAATTCTTCTTGGGCCAACTGTCAGGACAGTCCCGCCCCAAAACCGTGGCTAAACAGCGAAGACCGTAACAATCAATAGCCTGCAGGCGCTGTTCGGTCAAAGGTGTCTGCAAAAATGCCCGGGCATCCCTCTCTCCACTTATAACACTCCCCTCCCTAAATATCTGCTGTACTTGCTGGTCACTAGGCTGTACCGTGTTATCCTCCCCCGTAAATGATGAGTCATTAGACATAGTGCTGGTTATACAATTGCTGTTCATAAAAAAAAAAAAAGTGCTTATTACTAATTGCAGTCTCGACTCACAAAATGTTAAAGATGCTTGAATGACTCTACTCTAGACACCCCTAACGAAACAATCTGCAAGTCCACCAATACAATAATGACACAATAAAAATTCCTCCAATATGCAAGAAAATTCTAGCCAGCTCTACTAGGTAGCATAGAATAGTTCTCCAAAAAACATGTGATAGGATACTACTGAATCCTGGCAAGGTCGCCATTTTTGTTACGGCTAGATCGGCAATACATATTCGGGATTCTTGATCGTAGGACAGAAATGGCTTATGTGACAACGACACGCTCGATTCCAGTCCCAAATACTATATGCTCCAGACAACAAAAGCACCAACGCCCTACAGAGTTATCGTCTATGGTAACGAGGTACCTTAACTCGGCGAAAGTGTACAACAGGGGTAGGCTATGAGGCTAAACTCCCTCAGACATTTATAGGTTACGTTATTACTAAAGAAATGCAATACTCAAGAAACTACGTTAATATTAAGCCTCTAATAATGTAGAATAGAAGCAGGCTAAAGGTATGACAGTGAAATGCTAAATGACAAATGTACACGCCTACTTGAAAGCGCGTGCACTAGAATAACTGTCCCCTACTAACATGCACTAGCATGTAGCATACAAGATGTTCATGATCCAGTAGATACCTAATAATACACATGGAAGGAACATAAATAGTAGTCACTTATTATAAGAATGAATCTATACTTGGAATAACTAAAAGGTTGCAGGCAACAGTACTGCGCCGGTAGCCTACTACCGCATAGGCTACTTCGCTTCTCTCACTCTGTCTCCCCTCTGAGTCCGTATGCGCCCTACGCAACAGAACTCCGGACACAGCAGCAAAACGACAGTGCAGTTAATTGATACATGAAAGTATTAATAGTGTTGTCTTGTGTGTGAGTAATGTGTATTGTAAAGTGTTACATACATAAACTTAAAGAGAGCTGCAATGCATAGTAAAATAAAGATATATCCCACTCATCATCCCCATGTGTTCTAGCTAGCAGGCCAAGTCACAGGAACAACGAGTCCCAGCACCGAAAGCGAGAACCCAGGAAAAGACTGTAGAGAACACAAGGACAGATAAATTACGTTACTCTACTATACCGGCACTACGAGCGAGCTGTAGTCTCGGGTACTGCACTCGCTCCTGGCTCGGTATGCAAATCAAGGCTAAGTCCTCGTCCCTCTACAGACAACTCCTGGGCATGGTCGGGCTCTTACACATGGCACTAGTCTAGTCACAAATTGGATGATGAGCTGGGCATATAACTCGTGAACATGTAGAACGTTCACCAACTATCCTCATCAAGAAGATCGCTGTTCACATTAACCCCTTAAATCTAATACATGTAAATATATGCTTGTCCTAAGAGTAATACGAGAGGTGAGTGCTGAAACTCCTTTAGGACCTCAAGGGAAGGTTATGCATTTAAATAGAGAGAAGAATGAAATGAGAGTAATGTCGTCAGAGAGAAAGAGTGCAACCGTGAGAAGTTGGGAGAGAGGGCAAGGGATGTTAGAATCTCAAAGGTTCTAGGCAACCTGATCATGGAACACACAGCGAGCCTCCAGGCAATGTGCAGTACGACAACATGGGCAGCCCAGGCAGCATAGGCAGGCGGCAATGGACTACCAACCCTGTCGCGCCTAGCTATAAGCGCAAGGCTGCCAACCGGTCCATACGTCTGGCAACCACCCCCCCGGCAGCGTGGCGCATTGCTACCCTCTCGCTCTGAAGCCCAACTCACTCTCTCTCTCTGAACTCCCATTGTCTTATCTATCAACTTCTCTATTGATACTACATATTAAATGGAAGGTCTCGACATGGCTTAAAACAAAACCCACCACTGGTTAGCACATGACGAGACCTTTGCAGAGATACAAAGAACATAGTTATACGTTGTCACACTCAATATAGGCAGCCAGCACGGTACAGCGGTACAGAGGTACCGCACAGTGGCGGTACAGTGGAGTACCAAGGAGTACAATCAGGTTGCGTTGCCACGCACTGGGTGCGTCACACTAGACATATCGAAAGCCTTCGATAGCGTCTGGCATAAATCTTTAATTTCTAAACTACCCTCCTTCGGTTTCTATCCCTCCATCTGTGCCTTTGTCTCTAATTTCCTTTCCAGCCGTTCCATAGCCGCGGTTGTGGACGGCCATAGTTCACTTCCTCACCCTATAAACTCCGGTGTTCCTCAGGGCTCTGTCCTATCTCCTATTCTCTTTCTAATTTTTATAAATTATCTCCTTAACTGTACCTTAATTCCCATCCATTCATACGCAGACGACTCAACCTTACACTACTCCATTAGTTTTTCAGAACGCCCCAGCCAGCAATTCCTCAACGATAAACGTAATGAAGCCATAGAACTCTTAAATTCTGATCTAAATACTATTTCCAATTGGGGCGGAGAAAACCTTGTTAACTTTAATGCCTCCAAAACCCAATTTCTCCATCTATCTACCCGTCAGGATCTCCCAGCGGACTATCCCTTATTCTTCAACAATACAAAAATCAACCCTTCATCTTCTCTCAATATTCTTGGTGTCTCTTTTTCTTCTGCTCTCATTTGGAAGGACCATATTACCAGTCTTGCTAAGGCAGCCTCCCAGAAGCTGGGTGTGCTCAACCGCCTTAGGGGGTTCTTTTCCCCAGCACAGCTTCTTGCTCTGTACAGGGACATAGTGCGCCCTTGTATTGAGTATTGTTCACATGTGTGGGGAGGTTCCTCTCACACCGCTCTCCTAGACAAAGTTGAAAGGAAGGCCTTTCGTATCATTAACTCCCGTCCACTCACCAACTCTCTGCAATCTCTCTCTCTCCGCCGCAATGTTGCATCTCTCTCGCTATTCTATCGCTACTATAATAATCAGTGTTCCTCAGAGCTATCCCAGTGCATACCACCTCCTTTACGTAGGGCACGTGGTACCCGTCTTGCAACTCAATCCCACCCCTACTCTGTGCAACTCTCCAACCCAAGAGTGAAACGTTACTCTCAAACTTTCTTCTACTCAACAGCTGAGCTCTGGAACTCTCTCCCAGAATCAGTCTTTCCCTCTTCCTATGACTTAAATTGCTTCAAACTCTGTGTGTCCAGGCATTTTGGCTCGAACGTCCCTTGATTTTGGCCCTGTCACTCTTTCAACTATGGGGGAGGCACTCGCTATAGGCAGTAATGCCTTTTGCCTCCCTCAATCACATAGAAAAAAAAAAAATATATATATACTCAGGCCCAATCCACACTTTTCCTATTTTTTGTTTAAACAATAGCAGTACCAGCCACTATAATAATCCACAGCGACATGGCCAACACCGGGGCAGCCTCACAATATGTATACTATTCTATGCTATACTGTATACTCATATATACTTATACTCATTCTATATTCTCAGGCCCAATCCTCACTTTTCCAAAACAATTTTTTTTTTTTTTTACCTCCTTTCCGTTTTTTTTTTTTTTTTTAATTTGGGGGGGGGGGGGGGCGACTCAAGACAGAGCCAGAATAGGGCTAACACAACAGAAAACAATGAACACACAAACAAAATACACATTCACACACATCCATCCCTCACAACATTCATACACATTCCGACAAGTCAGGTTGCGAGTTAAAAATGCGATATGAAATGGGGACAGCATAAAAATAATCTCGGTATGTTGGAATTGCTGAATCTTGTGTGGTTGTGGAGGCTGTTAAGGGAGCCCACCTCGCTTTTTTCCTACTTCTCTCCCTCTCTTTGGCTTGTATCCATTCGGCCCCATTCAGCCTACTGTTTTAAGACGTTTACCCCCATCCAGGTGTCAATATTTTCCTGGCGAGCGGTAGCGAGCCAGCATATATATATATATATATATTTGTTTTGAAAGCAAGCTAAATTTGTACATGTTTCGACAGAAAAATTTCTCCGGCGAAGCCGGATTTCTCCATACAATACTGGCTCGCTATCACTCGGCAGGAAAAATCGACACCTGGATGGGGATAGACGTCTTAAAACAGTTGGCTGAATGGGGCCGAATGGATACAAGCCAGAGAAAGAGAGAAAAGGCGAGAAAGATAAAAAAAAAACGGTGACCCCCCTTAACGGGTCACTGAACTCTGCTACGGAAGGCAAAAGAACAAAGAGATTCAAAGCAAAATTAAAAAATAACTGGATAATATATAATATGATCTAGAAACAAAGTAGTATTCAATATGTACTAACCATCAACTGTAACACGTATATACTATCTCTGGGACTCCCGTAGTTGTCAGCATATTAGTATTACAAGTTTGTTTCAGTTTTCATTCAAATTGGGTATAAACATTCTGAAAGATGCCGATTGTTTAGAAATAAATAAATACATCAATAAACAGTATAATTAATATTTAAAAGTAATTATTCTGTATATACTGCTTAAGGGGAGGTATTTAGTCTGTTAAGGGGAGGTATTTAGTTTGTTCCCTACGTTTTCATCAAGCTTAAAATTACACCCCCTGGACCACCTTTCAAGATAAATTTGTACATTTTTCGGTAGAAAAATGTCCCGGCCGAAGGCCGGTTACTCTTAACATAATAATTACAGGCTCGCCAGGATAAATTCGACACCTAAATGGCACGAAATGCCTTTAAATTGACACTATGGGGCATACATTCTTAAGATCGCCAAACTAATGGGGCGAACGTCTTAAAATATCAAAAGCAATGGGGCTAGACATGAGGGAGAAAGGGGTCAAGAAAAAAAATCCCTCAAGTGGAAATCTCCCCTTAATGAAAGCAAATAACTATATATTAAATATAATACAAGTGAAACCCCACTTTCAGCTTGACCAGACCCCCTCGCATATCAACCCAGAAAACCTGATATACCGCCCACCCGCCCACCACCACCCAATATCAATATATCCGGGTGTTGGTGGGGTGGCGGGAGCAGCGTGGGGCGTGAGTACAATATATGGCGCCACAAACCAGGCGACGGGGCTTCGAGTAATACCATGGACGTACAGTTGCCGAGACGTGAACCTGGGTAAAGTGTGGTGGAGGGGTGGTTGTGTTTGACCAACATAGCGGAATAAGAGGATTTTTTTATATTTCTATATTTTATTTATTAATTTTAATTTTGTGTGTTTTCCCTGTTCTTGCTCTGTCTTGAGTCGGTTACCCCCACAATGGGGATTGGGCCTGAGCATATAGATAGATAGATAGATAGATGTATTAATGCGTTTGTGTATTTAGTAATTTTGATGAGTTCCTTTGTCTTCATGTTGAGCGGTTCCTGTTTTGTTTTGCGTTTGTTGCAAATTGTAATTGTAATTATTTTGTTTTATTATAATTGCCTTCCTACATCAAGCTGGAAAAAAAAAAAAAAAAAAAAAAAAAAAAAAAAAAAAATCTACAGGGACCCCCCTCGAGAAAAATTTGTACATTTGTACATGTCTTGGCAACCGTTCATTCTTGGTCAGAAATTCATGAACACTTTCTTTTAAGGGGAAGTCTCCACTTGAGGGATTTTTTTCTGGACCCCTTTCTCCCTCATGTTTAGCCCCATTGCTTTTGAGATTTTAAGACGTTCGCCCTAGTAGTTTGGACATTTTAAGACACTTTGCCCCATTTCTGTCAATTTTAAGACCTTTCGTGCCATTAAGGTGTCGATTTTTTCCTGGCGAGCGATAGCGAGCCTGTAATTTAAGAGCAACCGGCCTCCGGCCTGGACATTTTTCTACCGAAAAATGTATAAATTTATCTTGAAAGGGGGTCAAGGGGGTGTAATCTTAAGCTTGATGGATATCTAGACACCAAACTAAACTCCTCCCCTTAATGTAAGCTCCTCCCCTTAATGTAAACTCCTCCCCTTAATGTAAACTCCTCCCCTTAATGTAAGCTCCTCCCCTTAATGTAAACAAACGGTGATCATTATAATATAGTGAGCCCCGGGACTGTGCTCATTGTGGTTCCGGTGAATAGTTCGCCGGGGTGTCGTAATTGGTAGTTACAATAATGACCAGAAATACCTGACTACAACAGTGCGCGCGCACACACACACACACACACACACACACACACACACACACACACACACACACACACACACACACACACACACACACACACACACACACACATGGATATCTTTTGACAGAGTATCGCATAGCAGGATGAAGTGGAAATTAAAAGAGTATGGAGGGGTTCAGGGTAGTTTGTTAAATTGGATGGAGGACTATCTTTCAGGGAGACAGATGAGAACTACTATCAGAGATAAATTTTCTACGTGGAAAGATGTCACAAGTGGAGTTCCGCAGGGAGCGGTGCTGGCTCCCATAATGTTTCTAATATACATTAACGACATGCCAAAGGATATAAATGCATATATGAATATGTTTGCAGATGATGCCAAGATCATGAAGCATATAGAAGATGAAAACAGTGGTAGGGAATTACAGAGGGATTTGGATAGGATAGATCAATGGAGCAAGAAGTGGAAAATGGAATTTAACACAAATAAATGTCATGTAGTGGAAATGGGAGTAAGTAAAAGAAGGCCACATATGGAATATAAGTTAGGAGAAAACACTATTAACCCATCAGAGAAAGAAAAGGACTTAGGGATAACTGTTAGGAGTGATCTTTCACCTGAGAATCATATTAATAAGATAGTGGGAGAAACATATGGACTGCTAAACAGAATAAAAATAGCATTTAACTATATAAACGAGGAGATGCTGGAGAAAATAATAAAAACATTGGTGAGACCAAGACTGGAGTATGCGGCAGTGGTGTGGGCACCACATCTAAAAAAACATATAAAGAAGCTGGAGAAGGTTCAGAGAGCTGCAACTAGGATGATACCAGAACTGAGAGAATTACCATATGAGGAGAGATTAAAGAAATTAGATTTACCATCTCTAATGGATAGGAGGGAGAGAGGCGATATGATTATGATGTACAAATGTGTGAGAGGACTCGAAAAGGTGGACAAGAAGGGTTATATTGTGCAAGATAATGGTAGAACTAGGGGGCATAGATATAAGCTAATGAAAGGAAGATGTAAAGGAGATGTGAGAAAGTATAGTTTCCCTTACAGAAGTATAAGTAAATGGAATCAGTTGGAAGAGGAAGTGGTGTGTGCCAAAAACATTCATATTTTTAAGGCAAAGTTAGATAATTGTAACTCAGGAAGCGGGACAATACGAGCCTAAAAAGCTCAACTCCTGTATACTACAAATAGGTAAATACAAATAGGTAAATACACACACACACACACACACACACACACACACACACACACACACACACACACACACACACACACACACACACACACACACACACACACACCACACACACACACACAAAAGCTAATAATAATAACAAAACATGAATACAAAATAATATGATACATTTATACACTTCCTACATATATTATGTCATATTTTGCACCTATAACACCAAATCTGCCACATCATAATTCTAACATAGCTTTCAACTCCTAAATTTATCATATAGGGGAAGACGAGAGAGAGAGAGAGAGAGAGAGAGAGAGAGAGAGAGAGAGAGAGAGAGAGAGAGCATCTTCAATCCATACTACAGACCGGCACCGTAAGAAAAGCACGATTAGATGGGAGGTTAAGGGGAGTTGGTTCACTATTTCGTCGATTTTTGCATGTATTCATTATTTTTCTAGTTTCCTTCCTAGACCTCCATCAAAAAAAAAAAAAAAAAAAAAAAAAAAAAAAAAAACATCCATTAGATTCCCTTCTAGATTAATTTGTACATTTTTCAGTAGAAAAAGTCCCGGCCGAAGGCCAGTTCTTCCAACATTACAGGCTCACTATCGTTCGCCAGGGGGGAAAAATCGACACCTAAATAGCACGAAAGGTCTAAATATTGACGAAGAAATGGGGCGAAAGGTCTTAAAAGCGACTAACTAATGGGGCAAACATCTTAACATCTGAAAACTAATGGGGCTAAACATAAGGGAGAAAGTGGTCCAGAAAACCGGCCCCTCCCCCCCCCCCCCCCTCCCCATTAAATCGATTCCACGGGATAATTGGAATGCAATGTGACGGCCGAACATAATAAATATAAATAAGACGAGAGCAGACCCATAAATAACAGAAACAAAGGAGATTGGGGGGGGGGGGGGGGGAGAGAGAGAGAGAGGGGGGGGGGCAAGGAGAGGGAGGGAGGGATGTGAACGGAGAGAAGCTAAATAACTTAAGGGGGGTGACCTGCTTTTTGTTATGTCTGTCCTTTTCTCTCTTTCTCTGGCTTGTATCCATTCGGCCCCATTCAGCCAACTATTTTAAGACGTGTATCCCCATCTACGTGTCGATTTCTTCCTGGCGAGCGATAGCGAGCCAGCATTATATGAAGAAACCGGCTTCGCCGGAGAAATTTTTCTATCGAAAAATGTACAAATTTAGCTTGCTGTCAAACAAATATAAAAAATATGCTGGCTCGCTACCGCTCACCAGTAAAAAATTGACACCTGGATGGGATAAACGTCTTAAAACAGTAGGCTGAATGGGGCCAACTGGATTCAAGCCAGAACAAGATAGAAAAGGACAGAACAAAAACAGGTCACCCCCCTTAAACCCTTCAGTACCGGCAACGTTTTTAAAATTTGATTCTTGCTATATTTAGACGATTTTGTGCAGTTTCAGAAGGATATGAGGTAGAAAAAAGGGTTAAGTGCGATAGATGGAAGCCTGTTTATTGCTGGAGGTCCTGATTTAACCGACTAAATCGTCTAACAGTTGCCAAAATAAAGTTAAAAGAACGTCATCGGTACGGAAGGGGTTCAAGACGGTGTCACACGAGCGACTTTCCGATTATTGTCGATGGTCTTGTCGAGGTTCTATTTCGTTGATATCTGAAACTAGACTCAGGGTAGGTTACGTTAGGCGGCTAAATTTGGGTACAACTTAAATGTTGAAGTTCCTAGACCATGATTGCCTTAAGGGGGGGTCACCTGCCTTTTTTTTCTCCTTTTCTCTCTTTCTTGGGCTTGTATCAATTCGGCTCCATTCAGCCTACTGTTTTAAGACGTTTACTCCATCCAGGTGTCAATATTTTCCTGGCGAGCGGTAGCGAGCCAGCATATAATATTATATATTTTTGTTTTGACAGCAAGCTATATTTGTACACTTTTCGATAGAAAAATGTCTCCGAAGCCGGATTTCTCCATACAATGCTGGCTCGCTATCGCTCGCCAGGAAGAAATCGACACCTGGATGGGGATAACCGTCTTAAAACAGTTGGCTAAATAAGGCCGAATGGATATAAGCGAGAGAAAGAGAACAAAGAAGAGAAACATATAAAAAGCAGGTGACCCCCTTTAACAAATTGCTCGGAAATGCACCTTTAAGAAGAGATGAAGGTAAGACGAGGGAATCGGAATCTAAATCGTGATCGTAAAATTGACTTCGGAACTGCCTCCTCTACATACAAACTCCAGTGAAATGAGACAATGAAACTAGGTTACTATCGTCCAAAGACATAGAAGAAAACATTGGAAGATAACTTGATAGCGGTGTGAAAGATAATAAGAGACGAATATGGTATGAGAAGTGTATATTCAAGGAGCAAGAAGAGAATGGGAGATATGTGGCGATGCAAATAGTGAAGGAAGTGTGGCCAAATTTGTGGAGAATGTTTAGAGTGCATTCTTGTGTACCCCAGGAGTCGATGACTAAGTTAAGCGAAGCCCTGATACTTAGAAGATGATGTGTTATGCTGGGGTAGTGGCCTGTAAAATGTTTGAGAAAGAGAGAGAGGGAGTGTGAGTGAGAGTGAGAGTGAAAAGAAAGCAATTAAATGAAAACTGATGTAATAGGAGACTGGAATGATATTCTTACATTATTTGTAAAATTACTAACCCATGTTTTCTGGTTCTGGTTCTTAAGAGGCTTTCACACATACACGATCTCCGTTCCGATGCACCCTAGCTTGGCAAACATGGTACAATTGGATGGGTGGTCCTGGATCATTATACCTGCTTCGCCACGTGTCGGCGTGGCGCAAAATAATTTTTGGGCATGTTCAAAACTTTGGATTTTTTTTGTGGCCCATTAAAGTTAGTTGTGCTGTCGTGGTACTGTCGCGGCACCGTTGCGGCACCGCCATTACTGATGTGGCACCATATTGGCATCGCCATTACAGTTGAGACACCGTTGTGGGACCGTCGTTCACCATTAGCGTACATTGGGGGTGCATATTGGAGCATAACGATACAGTACAACACTATTTATCTGGTATTCAGAAAAACGGAAAGCATGGCAAAAGTCAATATTTCTATTCACTCATCATTTAACCCTTAATTAGCGGATCCCGCCTTAAGTCGGATAGAGAACCAAGGACAAAAGAGCGGGTCCCGCCTTAAGTCGCATGCGATTTTGAGCACATAATCGGCTCTGAGAGAGAGTCCACGCGGTGGGAGGATCGCGGGCGGGCTCTGACCGCTCAGCGTGGACATAGTCCCGCCACTGACACCATCACCACATGTCTACACCTCCCTGGTCCCGCAATACAGGGTAAAAACTGAGGAAATTACTGTATTTTAGGGGTTTTCTCAACATCGTTGCAAGAGAACCCGTGGTCATACAAGGATGGTTCAGGTGTCATTGGAAAGCTCAATTATCGCCCTTTCACGGATACATACTTGTATTACGCTCTGGCTCTTGTTTATGCATGAAAAAGAGCATGGAATGAGCCCGTTTAGGGTAAATCTGCCCGCTTGGCAGGTAGTAGCGTTACAAAACCAGCCGATAGGGAGGTGTTAATATGGATCCTAAATTGAATAGTCAATTCTGTAAGTCTTTCAGTGAACTGGCTCGGGTTATCCCTCTTACAGGGAATAGGTCCGCTTGGGGGTATTCTGTGTATGGCCACCCTCATTAAGGGGAGTAAGACGTCCGGCAATAGATATAGATTTAAAACTGTCTGAGGTATGATCTTGGTTAGGTGGTTGGTCATTATCTTGGATTGTATGACTAGTTGCTTGTGGAATTGTAGTCAAGTCATCCCCGTTGGCCACCCCCCTCTACCATAAACACTTTATTTATATAATATACTCATTAATACGAACCATTTACGTGAAAATATTTACACTAACCTGGTGAAAATACATGTCTACTTAACACATAATAGAATAGGTATTGTGGTGAATACGAAACCATAAATCATTACATTACACATTAAAATCCTCAGATATCTCTTTGCTATGACAGACCTCACACCCTTCTCATTTGTTAGATTTGAAAATAGTTATACAAAGCCGTGTCTGAAATGCTCAGTGGTGGGGAAGCTTGGTATTATGTGAATCATTAAGGGGGTCACCGGCTTTTCTTATCTTTCTCTCCTTTTCTCTCTTTCTCTGGCTTGTATCCATTCGGCCCATTCAGCCAACTGTTTAAAGACGTTTATCCCCATCCAGGGTCGATTTCTTCCTGGCGAGCGATAGCGAGCCAACATTGTATAGAGAAATCCGGCTTCGCCGGAGAAATTTTTCTATCGAAAAATGTACAAATTTAGCTTGCTATCAAAACAAAAATATATATATATATATGCTGGCTCGCTGCCGCTCGCCAGGAAAATATTGACACCTGGATGTGGATAAACGTCTTAAAACAGTAGGCTGAATGGTGCCTAATGGATGCAAGCCAAAGAGAGAGGGAGAGAAAGAGAAAAAAAAAGCGAGGTGGCTCCCTTAATGTCTACGCATAAATCAAGGCGGAAGAGATAGGAGTAGCGCTCAGCCAAAACAACTAAAGAACAATATAAGCACACAGATCTGGGAAAATGTAAGATAAGATAAAAAAAGTGTTTGCCATTTCAGTAAATATATAGGATACATTAATTACAAACACATAAAATATGGCCTAGTCTGTTAAGCATAAGCTTTAATACAGGCCTAAAGAAAATACAATCTATGATTAATCTCTTGTACAATACATATAATTATTAAAAAAAAAGAAAAAAAAAAGAAAACAAATATATATACCGTATATATATATATATATATATATATATATATATATATATATATATATATATATATATATATTTAGTTAGTGGTACATGTTTTTGACAGCAATTGGAACTAGGACTCGTTTACCGATAAAGCTATATGGTTAGTGTGGTGGAAATGTAGGATCATAAATCAAGCTGTCACCAATCATCATGGAGCTTGGAAGGCGTCTGTGTGTGTGTGTGTGTGTGTGTGGTGTGTGTGTGTGTGTGTGTGTGTGTGTGTGTGTTGTTGCAGATCTAGTTCAGAAGCCCCCATGTTGAATGGCATACATAAGCGATGTTAATTATGTAATCCAAATGACACCTCAACACTACCGAGTGACATTCATATAATTATACATATTTTGCATATACATACACACAGTATTTTGCATATACAGTACATACACACAGACAATGTATATTAATATATTATCTTTTCCAGGTTATTGAATAGCCTAATATAACAGGGCTAGATACTGTACAATAACATGTTCGCTCTATTTAAATTATTATTACATTTATGAGATATTTAAGGGGAGGTATTTAGTTTGTTCCCTAGACCTCCATTAAGCTTAAAATTACACCCCCTTGAGTCCCTTTCAAGATAAATTTGTACATTTTTCGGTAGAAAAATTTCCAGGCCGAAGGCCGGTTCTTCTTAAATTAAAGGCTCGCTATCGCTCGCCAGGATAAAATCGACACCTGAATGGCACGAAAGGTCTTAATATGGGGTGAAAGTTCTTAAAATCGCTAAACTAATGGGGCAAACGTTTCATAATATCAAAAGCAATGGGGCTAAACATGAGGGAGAAAGGGGTCAAGAAAAAAATCCCTCAAGTGGAGATCTCCCCATAAGCGACTGTCTAATACTGCCTTACCACCTACAAATACTGCCTTACCACCTACAAATACTGCCTTACCACCTACAAATACTGTCTTACCACCTACACATACTGCCTTACCACCTACAAATACTGTCTTACCACCTACAAATACTGTCTTACCACCTACAAATACTGCCTTACCACCTACAAATACTGTCTTACCACCTACAAATACTGTCTTACCACCTACAAATACTGCCTTCAAATACTGCCTTACCACCTACAAATACTGTCTTACCACCTACAAATACTGCCTTACCACCTACAAATACTGCCTTACCACCTACAAATACTGCCTTACCACCTACAAATAATGTCCTACCACCTACAAATACTGCCTTACCACCTACAAATCCTCACTATTTCACACCTACAAATACTGTCTTACCACCTACAAATACTGTCTTACCACCTACAAATACTGTCTTACCACCTAGAAATACTGTCTTACCACCTACAAATACTGTCTTACCACCTACAAATACTGTCTTACCACCTACAAATACTGTCTTACCACCTACAAATCCTCACTATTTCACACCTACTTTGCAGATTAAATTACGCGCAGGTACGAGTATTTCGGTCACTATCATCTCAAACTTCTCGCGTCTGTATATTCTGCGTATTTAACCTGGATACACCCACTTT
>JBAKBP010039681.1:0-14609 GCA_037953745.1 Lithodes maja | reverse complement strand
CAATGTGAAGAATGAAAAAGACGAAATAAAGTAATAGAAGATCAAATTAGTACAAACAGGAGAGAGAGAGAGAGAGAGAATGAATGATGGAGGTAGATGAGGTGGGTGATATTGGCAAGAGGTGGATATACTTTATGAAGACACAGCATGAGGGGATAATGGGAGGAAGGAAGTGAGTTAAGGGGTAGGGGGTATGTATTAGTTCATATATATATTTGTGTTTTAGTTTCCTCCCTATACCTCCATCAAGATTAGTAAGTTATCCTCAAGATCCCCCTTCGAAATAAATGTGTACATTTTTCGGTAGAAAAATTTCCCGGCCTAAGGCCGAATCCTTAAAGTCATAGGCTCGCTATCGCTTGCCAGGAAAAAATCGTAACCTAAATGACACGAAAGGTCTTGATATTGATAAAGAAAGCGGACGAAAGGTCTTAATATCGACAAACTAATGGGACGATCGTCTTAAAATCTCAAAACTAATGAGGCTATACATGAGGGAGAAGGGAGTCCAGAAAAAGCAAACCCCTTTTAAAATTGGAAATCTAGGAGAATTCAGCTTTTGACCGGAATACATTATACCGAGAAATGTACAAATATATCTGAGAGGAAGACTTGCGGTGCTAGTTTGTTTATATTTATCATGAAAGGGGAGGGGGGGAGGTTTTGTTTTCGTTCTTTTTTATTTCATTTTGTTGATTTGTTTCTAGAGTCTGAGGGGTAACTAAAATTGTTTAAAAAAAATGCAGAAACAACGAGCACTTTCAATAGTAATAACAAAGATTCACATACGACAATAACCAACTAGTGTTACAGAAAAGTTTGGTGTGGGAAGAGAATGAATTTATTGAGGAGAGTTACAATGAGTTACACAGATACTCAGACCACACAGACCTTGCGGTCCCAATTAGGTGGTCCGGCATTAATACTAATAGACAGGGACAGTTTATAGTGGAAGAATAGGACAGTAAAAAAGAAAGCTCTCTCCCCACCCTACGCTCCCTCCGGCTAAAAAGCCGTACCAGATAATAGGATGAAGTGTAACCTTATGGGTCAGGATAAGCCAACAAGGAAAGTGTTTATAGAGTATAGTAAGAAATTAGTTTGAAAGGGAAATTACACATGCCTACTGATTAATTCAACTTAATCCAATAAAGGGAGTGAGGGTTCAATAGTGAGAGAGAGAGAGGGGGGGGGAGGGAGAGAGAGAGAATGTGTGTGTGTCTGTGTGTGTCTGTAAGGTGGTAATGGCTCTCGGACTTGATCGGATTACAAGGGTTTATAGAGTTAGTATTTTAACTATCGGACACGCAGGAACAATTTTAGTAGATTAGTTTCGGAGTCACATAATCCCAGTCCACAATATAATGTTGTTTACCCTTTTATTAAACGACGACACTTATTTTTCTTGTATTATATCTATCATTAGGTGATTTTATTCAGCTTTAGATGGAGTTTGGGAAGATAATCTGTATTGTACATTACCTTTAACCCCGTATGTACCGGTGACGTCCTTTTGTATTTTATTCTGGCTACTATTAAACGATTTTATTCAGTTTAAAAAGAGTCTCTCGCTCTTTCTCTCTCTCCCTGGTTAAGTAATTATATTATTATCGGGTTTGGCAACAAAATCACAAACTAGCTCCAAATGTAAGATTAAGAAGTGGTTGGATTTATTTATTTTTAAATCTGACCTTTAAGGGGTTTTCCCACATGCCCGATTTTGGTCGTCGACACAACCCCACATCCCCCTATTCGGCCATTGTCTTGTCATGTCATGCAAAATTCTTGCATGATCATTTGATGTCCCCGATTGGTTCCTGGAGTTCTGGTGAGTCTTGAATTGGGTCGTGAGAGTCATGCTGATTTTTTGAAAGTTCAAACAATTTCATGAATGTCGGTTATGTACACAACAGTTCGGCAATGTTGGCAATGTGTCTTCGAGAGAAACGGTGACCAGTCGAGTACATTCTAATGTGTCCACGATAGTGTCGCACAAAAATAATAGTTACGAACATGCACAAAACCACTCGACTATTTGCTGACACACTGCGATTGCACAAAACTTGTCTCAAGATCAATCAGCAAAATGACAAGACAGGTCTTGTATGTGTTGCAGACAACATATGCAACCATGGCACCATGCGAGTATGTTATACTCGACAGTGTTGGCGACATGAAGGAACGGTCGCGGACACAGTCGTACATGTTGGCGACTCAACTCGACATGGTCGCCAACAAGGTCCTTTTTTTGAGAAACCGTATTCTTGTTTGCTTTCAGATTAGTGGTAATGATGGTGGTGGTTGTTGTGGTTGTGGTAGTAGTAGTCGTGGTTGTGTTGTATGGTCGTGGAGGTAGTGTATGGTGGTGGTGGTTGTGGTTGTGGTGGTGGTGGTGGAATTGGTGGTGGTGGTTGTGGTAGTGATATTGATAGTGATTGTGGTGGTGGTGCATGGACGTGGTGATGGTGTATGGTCGTGTGATGGCTGTGGTAGTCATGGTTGTTTTTTTGTTTGTGTAGGTGGTTGTGGTTGGTAGTTGGTGGGGAGAGTGTGTGGTTGTGGTTGTAGGTGTGTCTGTGATGGTTATGGAAGTTTGTTTGGGATGATGCTGGTGAGGTGTGTGGTGGTGGTGGTTACTTAAACTGCTTTAAACTTAGTGTGTTCAGGCATTTTTACCCCAATGTCCCTTGAATTTGGCTCTGTCACACTTTTGGCTTTGGGGAGACACTCGTTACAGGCAACCTGCCTTTTGTCTCCTTCAAACACATAGGGAAAAATGTGTGTGGAAGTGTGTGTGTTAAATAGTGTTACTTGTATTGGATGTGGTAGTGACATCTGTGTGGGTGTATGTATGAGTTGGTGTGTTTGCGGGTAGATAGTAGCTGTGTGTGATTCGTTTCTGTGTGTTTGTCATAGCATGTGTGTGTAAGGATATGCAAGTTTGTGTAGTAGTTGTGTTGGCAGTGGTTGTGATGAGAGGTTGTGTTGGCAGTGGTTGTGTTGGAAGTGGTTGTGTTGGCAGTGGTCGTGTTGGCAGTGGTTGTGTTGGCAGTGGTCGTGTTGGAAGTGGTCGTGTTGGCAGTGGTTGTGTTGGCAGTGGTTGTTGGTTGTGTTGGCAGTGGTCGTGTTGGCAGTGGTTGTGTTGGCAGTGGTCGTGTTGGAAGTGGTTGTGTTGACAATGGTTGTTTTGGCAGTGGTTGTGTTGGCAGTGATTCTGTTGGCAGTGGTTGTGTTGGCAGTGGTTGTGTTGGCAGTGGTTGTGTTGGAAGTGGCTGTGTTAGCAGTGGTCGTGTTGGCAGTGGTTGTGTTGGAAGTGGTCGTGTTGGAAGTGGTCATGTTGGCAGTGGTTGTGTTGGCAGTGGTCGTGTTGGAAGTGGTTGTGTTGGCAGTGGTTGTGTTGGCAGTGGTCGTGTTGGCAGTGGTTGTGTTGGCAGTGGTTGTGTTGGCAGCAGATGTCTTGGTAGCGGATATGGTAAAGCTTGAGGGTAATTCTATAGGATGGCGATGATTGTATGGTTTCTTTTCTTCGACTCTATTGTCATTTCATGTCCTCGATATTGCCAACTTGTCGTCAATAGTGTCTGCAATAATTTGCAGAAATATCGTCAAATGGTTGCATATCCTGACTGACTGACATTCAAATTTGATTGGTGTCGGATGTTGTCTGCCTATGTTGCAGACGATATCGGCGACCGGTCACCTATGTTGCAGACGATGTCGGCAGCATTTCGGAAAATATCGCAAGACATGTTGCGGATTGCTTGGCAATAAGTTGTATGTTATCGTTAAATAACGGTCACCACATGCCAATCGGGAAAATTTGTTACAAAAATCAGTAGAGACATTTGGCGAACGAAAATCGGGCAAAAAATCGGGCATGTGGGAAAGCCTGTTATGTTGGAAAAATGGGGTGATCTGTTGATGATGATGAACGGATGTGGTTTGATCCGGTTGGAAGTAAAAACAGTATAAAAGTCATGGTTATTTACAGTTAAAAGAATATCCTAACTTCTGTTCATATATTGTATCAAATGTCGAATGTCCTCATATATAGGGGATTCACATGGCCACCCTCTTGGGGATCAAGGTGTGTGGAAATATACAGATAAATATAGAGATACTTGATAGTCACAGCTCACAATGAATTTGTGGGATATTCAGTATGCTAATCATGATGTTTGCAAAATTAATCGCAAGTAGGGAAAACAAAGATCTGTTCATCGTGATAATTAGCAGTAGTCACATAAAACTAACAAACATTTACGAATCAAGATAAATGTTAATAAACATGTTCAGGACGTGAAGCAAAAATGTCTGACTTTTATATAAAGCCATCATATATATTCTCGACATTAAAGGTCAAGCATTGTTATACAGATTACATGTAGGGAAGCTGGTAACTTTTTAAAACTTTAACACCAATGTCCTCTCTATTTATGGTGATATAAAGTCGATATTCCTGTGTCTCTCGGCAAACTACTCCCTCCCATCACCCCACACTACATGTTTGGAGACTGTTTTAGCATTTATTACTCTCTGATACAAGGTTGAGATTAGTATGGTTCTTCAAGAGGACCCCGTTAACATTAAGGGAGCCCACCTCGCTTTTTTTCTCTTGCTCTCCCTATCTCTTTGGCTTTTATCCATTCGGCCCCCATTCAGCCTACTGTTTTAAGATGTTTACCCCCATCCAGGTATCAATATTTTCCGCGAGCCAGCCTATATATATTTTTGTTTTGACAGCAAGCTAAATTTGTATATTTTTTGATAGAAAAATTTCTCCGGCGAAGCCGGATTTCTCCATACAATGCTGGCTCGCTATCGCTGTCCAGAATGAAATCGACACCTGGATGGGGATAAACGTCTTTAAATAGTTGGCTGAATGGGGCCGAATGGATACAAGCCAGAGAAAGAGACAAAAGGAGAGAAAGATAAAAAAAAAGTCGGTGGCCGACTCTCCTACTCCGACATAATATAGTACTCCAATTTCCTTTCTCATCAGACCTGCCACAATGTTTACCGGTAACATGTATGGCCTTAGCTATTCAGGTTTAGTACTAATTTAACTATTTCTGTCTAACTTAAGCTAATCGTGGGAAGTAATCATAAATTTAAGCTAATTGAGAAAACATATATAATAACCACAAGACTATAAACAAAATATGTTGGCATGACTCGACAGCTAAGAAAACCTTCATGTGTGAGAGAGAGTGTGTGTGTGTGTGAGTGAGAGAGAGAGAGTGAGATTGAGTGAGTACAAAGGAGTACAAAGGAAATCAAGCAACAACAGGTCTAGTGACCCTTCTAGGCTGCTTGTCCTCCAAAACACTGAGGATCAAGTGTCCAAACAGTGGTTTAGAGTGGGTAAGGGAACATTGGAAAGGGAACTATTGCCCTAGAACTAATGTCCATGGCAGAATTAGGAAGTAAGTAGGGGACATATGGGTTAGTAACTGAGGGGGGGATAAAATAAAGTTATTCATTTACAAACGCAGTCAGTCGCGGGTTTGATGTGAGATATTTGTCTAAGCGGAGTTTAAATGAATCAACGGTGCTGCAGTCTATAACGTCTCGGGGAAGCCCATTCCACAAGTTGACAACTCGATTGAAGAAGAAATTCTTAGATTCGTGTGAGTTAAAAGATTTACCAATAATTTTGCAACCGTTTCCCCGCGTGTAATTAGAATGGTCGATAGTGAAGTACTTACTACAGTTCATATTGTCGATGCCTTTGATGATTTTGAACACTTGAATTAAGTCACCTCTTAATCTGCGCTGGGTTAAAGGAAATAGATTTAATTCTCTAAGACGCTCTTCGTATGGTTTGTTCTTTAGGCTAGGTATCATTTTGGTAACTCTACGTTGAACTCGTTCTAGCTTGTTTATATCTTTTTGGTAATAAGGGCACCAGGATTGAAGCAGTATTCCAGAAGAGGGCGGACTAAGGAATTGTAAAGGGTTAGGATAACTTCTTTGGATTTATGCTCAAATGACCTGTCTATAAAGCCAATTATTTTGTTTGCCTTCTTAACAACTTCTGAACATTGTTGACTAGGTTTTAGGTTACTCGATATTGTTACTCCCAGATCGGTTTCTCTGTTTACATTCTTAAGCTGAGTGCCATTCATCGAATAGTTTGCTTTCTCATTTAGGTATCCGATATGTAGTACTTTACATTTATCCGCATTGAAACTCATTTGCCAAATTTGGGCCCAACATGACAATTTATCTAGATTGTATTGCATATCGTCAACTTGTTCTTTTGAGAGTACGCTATTTGCAATTTTTGTATCGTCAGCAAATTTTGAGATTGTACAGGTGAGACCCTCATCTATGTCGTTGATGTAAATTAGAAAGAGAATTGGTCCTAGTACCGATCCCTGGGGTACCCCGCTACTTACATTGGTCCATTTAGATGCCTTACCGTTTATGACTACTCTTTGCTTTCTGTCGCTGAGCCAATTTTCTATCCATTTCAACACACCGTCTTGTATTCCATGCGCTTTTAGTTTTAGCAGTAAACGTTTGTGAGGAACTTTGTCAAAGGCCTTTTGAAAATCAAGGTATATAATATCTACAGCTTTACTCTCATCGTAGAGGTTGAGGATATCGTGGAAGAAGTCTAAGAGGTTTGTTAAACAGGAACGTTTTTTACGAAAGCCGTGTTGAGTATCTTTAAGCAAGTTATTTGCCTCTAAGTGATTTACGAGTCTGTCTCTTATGACCGTTTCTAACATTTTACATACAATTGAGGTTAAGCTAATTGGACGATAGTTAATGGGTAGGGATTTGCTGCCTTTTTTGAATATCGGTGTTACGTTGGCTAGCTTCCACTGATCAGGCATAGTCCCAGACTGCAAGGATTCATTGAATAGCAATGTCAGTGGTTTGGAGAGCTCATCCTTAGCTTCCTTTAGAACTCTAGGCGAGATTGTATCAGGTCCAGGCGTTTTATTTACCTTGAGTTTATCTAAACAATTCAATACTTCTCTCTCTGTAACGGTGATATTGCTTAGAACATCTGAATTATCAATCTGAATCGGCGATGGTGTAGGGATATCACTGAGGTCTTCGGTTGTAAAAACTGATGCAAAGAAGGTATTGAGGGCATTACTCATTTGTACTTCGTCTTTGGTGTATTCTCCATTTTCATCGACTAACGGTCCAACAGTTGAAGTAACTACTTTTTTCTTTCTGATATAACTATAGAATTCTTTCGGGTTTGTTTTACTTTGATTCGCAACATGTAACTCCAGGGTCTTTTTACTTTGCTTAATTAACTTTTTTGGCTTTGCGTCGTAGCTCTACAAATTTCACCCGTTCTTCGTCATTTTGTGAGGATTTTAATCTATCATTAGCAAATTTTTTAGCAAGCAGACAGTCTGAAATATCTTTATTCCACCATTTGGGCTTATCATTATGGCCTGGACGCCGTATTTTCGATGGTATGCAGTCTTGCACTGCCTTAAGGTAAGTGGTTGTGAAACACTCCCAAGATGTATTTATGTCGTTATTGTTAGTCAGAAAGCTCCAGTCAGTTTCTTTAAGCTTTGATTTAAGTTTATGAAAATTTGCTTTCTTGAAATTAGGGACTTTCTCAATGCTGCTATTTGATTTGTTACTAGTAAACTTTAAAGTGAAAGTTATCGTACGATGGTCGCTGTTACTGAATGCATCACCAACATTCAAATTCTCTATTAATTCTTCTTTTGTTGCGAGTACAAGGTCAAGCACATTGAGTGAGTGAGTGAGAGAGAGTGTGAGTGAGTGAGTGAGAGAGAGTGTGAGTGAGTGTGTGTGTATGTGTTACTTACCTGTACCCATGAGAGTAATCCAGCACGTAAGCAGGTTAATCCACCCAGGTGTTGGCTGCTGCAACTTATTGGCTGTAGTTCATCAGTCTTGGTTGGTCCTTTATCCATATGAAAACACTTTATCCAAACTATTAATTATCAATTATATTATATATATATATTACTTTTTTAGTAATATCGGAAATGTCGTTGAGGGGGTAGATAGATATAGATAGATAGATAGATAGGTGTAGATAGATCTGGTGTAAGAAATGGCGAGGGATAATTAATGGCAAGATGAGATGGAATAATTGAGAGAAGTACCAAGATGATCGATTAAGTAGAAAATGGAAAGATAATGAGGCTTAAGGGGGCCCATCTCGTTTTTGTTTTCTCTCTCTCCCTCTCTCTTTGGGTTGCACCCATTCGGCCCCATTAAGCCCCATTAAGCCTACTGTTTTAAGACGTTTATCCCCATCCAGGTGTCAATATTTTCCTGGCGAGCGGTAGCGAGCCAGCATATATATACTGTATATGTTTGTTTTGACAGCAAGCTAAATTTTTACATTTTTCGATCGAAAAAAAATCTCCGGCAAAGCCGGATAACTCCATACAATACTGGCTCGCTATCGCTCGCCAGGAAGAAATCGACACCGGGATGGGGATAAACTTCTTAAAACAGTTGGCTGAATGGGGCCGAATGGATACAAGCCAGGGAAAGAGAGAAAAGGAGAGAAAGATAAAACAAAAACGGTGACCCCCTTAAGGGAGTGAGGAAGTGATGGAGATTGAGATTGAGGAAGTGAAAGAAATAGAGCATGAGGAAATGAAAGACATGGAGAGCGAAGAATTGGAAGATATGGAGAGTGAAGAAGTGAAAGAAATAGAGCATGAGGAAATGAAAGACATGGAGAGTGAAGAATTGGAAGATATGGAGAGTGAAGAAGTGAAAGAAATAGAGCATCAGGAAATGAAAGACATGGAGAGTGAAGAATTGGAAGATATGGAGAGTGACGAAGTGAAAGAAATATGAGAATGAACAATGAAAGAAATAAGAGAATGAAGAAGTGGAAGATGTGGAGAGTGAAGAAGTGAATACATAAAATACTGAATAATTAAAGAAATAAACGATAGAGAAAGTGGAAGAAATGGAGAGTGAAGAAGTGAAAGAAATATGTGAATGAACAATGAAAGAAATAATAGAATGAAAAAGTGGAAGATATGGAGAGTGAAGAAGTGAAAGAAATAAGATAATGAAAAAGTGGAAGACATGGAGAGAGAAGAAGTGAAAGAAATAAGATAATGAACAATGAAAGAAATAAGAGAATGAAAACGTGGAAGACATGGAGAGTGAAGAAGTGAAAGAAATAAGAGAATGAACAATGAAAGAAATCAGAGAATGAACACGTGGAAGACATGGAGAGTGAAGAAGTGAAAGAAATAAGATAATGAACAATGAAAGAAATAAGAGAATGAAAACGTGGAAGACATGGAGAGTGAAGAAGTGAAAGAAATAAGAGAATGAATAATGAAAGAAATCAGAGAATGAAAACGTGGAAGATATGAAGAGTGAAGAAGTGAAAGAAATATGAGAATGAATAAATAACTAAATACATAGATAAGAAAATGAGGAAATTAAGAAATAGGAGAATGAGAAAGAGAAGAAATAAAAACATGAGGAAGATAATAAATAAGGGAATGAGGAAGAAAAGAAATTGGAGAATGAAGAACTTAGACTAACGAGAGAATGAGGAGAAAGAAGAAAAACAATGTGAAAGAGGTGATAATAAAACTCATAGAAGAAGGAAGATATACCAAGAAAAAAGCCAATAAGAAAGAAAAGAAGAGGGTGAATCAAAAGGAGTAAGATTAATAAATACCTATTTATAAGAAAGGCCAAATTAGAAGGAAATGGAGAACAAGTAGTAATTGAGAAAAATGATGGAGTGAGGAGAGATAATTGATGACAGATTAATTAATACAGAATCTGTGAGAGTTTAGGATATATATAAAAGCATTAAGGGGAGATCTCCACTTGAGGGATTTTTTTCTTGACCCCTTTCTCCCTCATGTTTAGCCCATTGCTTTTGAGATTTTAAGACGTTCGCCCCATTAGTTTGGCGATTTTAAGAACTTTCACCCCATTTATGTCACTTTTAAGACCTTTCGTCCCATTTAGGTGTCGATTTTTTCCTGGCGAGCGATAGCGAGCCTGTAATTTAAGAGGAACCGGCCTTCGGCCGGTAAATTTTTCTACCGAAAAAATGTACAAATTTATCTTGAAAGGGGGTCTTGGGAGTGTAATGTTAAGCTTGATGGAAGTCTAGGGAGGAAACTAAACACCTCCCCTTAACCCTTTCAGTACCGGTGACACGTCCTTTTCATATTATCTAACTACTATTACATGATTTGATTCCGCTTACAACAGACCTCTAGATATGAAGAGGCACATAATATATCAATTAAGGACAAATGAATAAGAGAGGGAGAGAGAGAGAGAGAGAATGATGATGATGATGAACGTGATGAATTCCAGACAGACAGACAAACAGATGATGATGAATGGAATTAATTACTAATAAGGACATTGATGGCAAAGATTTGAGAGCGACTAAGCTGAGAGGGGTTATGAGTGGGGCGGGAGGTGGGCAGACGAGTGGTAGAATAAAGCGAGGAATTAAGGGGACAGTGGCTGTTTGTTTGGTCTATTAGTTTCCTCCCTAGACCTCCATCAAGCTTAGAAAAACACCCCCTAGACCCCCCTTCAAGATAAATTTGTACATTTTTCGGTAGAAAAATGTCCCGGCCGAAGGCCGATTCCTCTTAAAATTGCAGGCTCGCTATCGCTCGCCAGGAAAAAATCGACACCTACATGGCACGAAAGGTCTTAACATTGACAACGAAATGGGGCGAAAGGTGTTAAAATTGCCAATCTAATGAGCCGAACGTCTTATAATCTCAAAACTAGTGGGGCTAAACATTAGGGAGAAGGGGTCCAGGAAAACGGTCTGTCTCCCCTTAAAGGAGTTACCAAGATTAATTAGTACGGTCGCGCAAATAAGCCATGTCCCAGCTGTCATTACGTTTGGCTTTCTCTGTGCTTTATTTATGTCTGTCAGATGTTGAATAGGGTGGGTAAGTGTAGGAACATGTTTGTATATTTCACTCAATATGAAGAAATTAAGCTTAAATATTGCTGATACCAATTATAGATCAAAACATACTTGGTCTCGAGACTTATTCGCGCGACTGTACCTCAAGGACCTAACAGTTCATTCAGAGAAATACTAGAGGTGAGAACAAATTATATTATATATTATATAGTGCAGAATTTGTGTTGGAAAATGTGCAGATTAGATTAGATTTTGTTTTTGAGCCGTTCTTCACAAAACATAATTACAACTGAAGGTAGTTTTTTCCAGGTACAATATAATTATCTTACATACAAGATAAAACAACAATCCTCATACATTAGTAATCCAGGCTATTTACCCATTATGGGGGTAGTACTCGCTGTTTCTGGATTCCCTTCTCCCTCATGTTTAGCATATTAGTTTTGATTTTTTAAGACGTTTGTTCCGTTAGTTTGGCGATTTTGAGACCTTTCTCCTCATTTTGTTATTATTAAGACCTGTCGTGCCCTTTAGATGTTGATTTTTTCCTGGCGAGCGATAGCAAGCCTTTAGTTTTAACGGGAATCGGCCTTCGGCCGGAACATTTTTCTACCGAAAAATGTACAAATTTATCTTGAAACGGGGTGTTTTTCTAAGCATGATGGAGGTTTAGCGAGAAGCCTAAACATATAATAAATTAATATATATATATATATATATATATATATATATACCAAAAAACCAAGCACTACCCCCTTAAGTATTTTATAGATGTCAGTGAGTTGACCTCGTAGTCTGTCTTTACAACTGAAAGAGACCGAGACCTCTCAACTTGTCCTTGTAGCTCATTCTTCTAATCTCGTTCTAGTCAGTCTGTGTCTGTTCTGAGTGCGACAGGAGAGAGTGCATATGAAGGGATAAAGAATGATGTAGATGAGCAAGTGTGTAGAGTCTGTATATTTGTTATGCTGGTAAGTAATCAAATCCATCCCTTTTTACTTACTTACTTAGGCTGTTATAATCAAATAGTATGTTATATTTAAAAACGTGGCAATATTACGATACAGAGAAATGGTAGCTTCTTATTTTCCATTCATTATCAAGAAATCACCTGCTAATGGAGTAAACCTTTTGCCAACTTAAAATAATTAGAGTATAGTATATGGGCAGTGGATCAGTTAGCATGACCATATTATTGGAAAATTAGTATCCTGGGAGCAAATATGTAAACTTCCGTACGTAAGATGGGTGGATACGAGAGGAGTAGGAGACGAGTGGAGATGAAGGGGGTGGTGAGTGAGTGAGTATGAGAGGGTGAAGTATAAGGGCCTATCCAAGAAGTAGGAATGGGAGATGAGTAGATGAATGGGGCGGTGAGTGAAGGGGTGAGCATGAGAGAGTGAGGTATAAGAGGCAGTGGTAGATGAATAGAGATAAGAAATTGCTATGATAATGAAAGGAGCTAACAGAAAGTGGATGAATGAGTGAGTGGATGTGAGGAGATAGGCTTTAGGGATCTCTGGGTTGGATGGTAAGATTGGTAAATGTCAGTGGCAAGGGGAGTGAGTATGTGGGTTATTAAGTGTGTGGACGAATGAGTGGGTGGGTGAATGAGTGAGTGGGTGGGTGAGTGAATGAATGGGTGAGTGAGTTAGTGGTTGACTGAGTTGTTATGGCTTACCTTATATATGCCTAACCTAGAATATTGCCATCATGAGATTGTTGTCATGTTTTAATATTTAATATAGCTTACATAGACTGCAACGTATTATGAGTTAATTACCTTATCTACAATACATGCTACCAGGTTTTTTCTGGGGTGATCTCGGTGGCGTTCCACAGATTTCTGGAATCATCAGCAAGTCAAGAAAATACCTCTTATGTCGTTTCCCATTCGCAGCACATAAGCTATCCAGCCATCTCCCGGGAGATATATAATGCCCCAGAGAGCGATAAAAGATGGATCAAATCCCTGTCAACTATGTTCCATGCTAAACTGGCCCTTGACATTATGCCCCTGCTACCTTGACACCTCGGCAAAGCAGAGGAAGTTGCCACTGTCACGTCAATGGACCAAAGTATTACCAATCCCATCACCTGTTTGGGACTTCATTCATAAATTGTCTTTGCACATTCTTTGCAACTGATGTCTTCGTCCCTTCGTTAGCAACTGTGGTCGAGATCACTTCGTCTGCAACTTCCGTAATAAAGGCGACTTCGTCTGCAACTGCTTACCGTCTGACTGGAACTCATAGTAGAATCCGTTGTCTGTAACTGCGACGTCTGCTAACACAACTTTATTTGTAATTAGTTGTGGTGCTATACAAGAGCAGCAGCAAGTTACCACTGAGAGAAAGTCTACCACACCTGACCCATCATTATGCTTGAAAACACTAACACGACTACCTGCCGGCACAGAGAAGATGAAAGCATTGACTGGTTCCTCCCTGTTAGCTTCTGTCGCTCCACAGACCATGGAATCAGCTAGGGGCCTTTGCTCTTTGAAGACGGGGATACCAAGAGGAGTATCTACCAAATATTTATATGCTAGTTCACAGTGAGTTGCTCAATTCGGATAAGAAAATAATATATATATATTTTGTTAAATATCTTATGCTACGTTTTCATGTTCAAATTCTTCTCCACCTTACGTTCTCCCTTTCACTCTAATCTCCCCTCTTGTTTTCCCTCATTATTTCCTCAATATTTCCTCATTCTCTCCTCAATATTACCTCATTATCTCCTCAATATTTCCTCATTCTCTCCTCAATATTACCTCATTATCTCTTCAATATTTTCTCATTCTCTCCTCAATATTACCTCATTATCTCCTCAATATTTCCTCATTCTCTCCTCAATATTACCTCATTATCTCCTCAATATTTCCTCATTCTCTCCTCAATATTACCTCATTATCTCCTCAATATTTCCTCATTATATCCTCAATATTTCCTCATTCTCTCCTCAATATTTCCTCATTATCTCCTCAATATTACCTAATTATCTCCTCAATATTTTCTCATTATCTCCTCAATATTTCCTCATTATATCCTCAATATTACCTCATTATCTCCTCAATATTTCCTCATTCTCTCTTCAATATTACCTCATTCTCTCCTCAATATTTTCTCATTCTCTCCTCAATATTACCTCATTCTCTCCTCAATATTTCCTCATTCTCTCTCAATATTACCTCATTATCTCCTCAATATTACCTCATTCTCTCCTCAATATTTCCTCATTCTCCTCAATATTACCTCATTCTCTCCTCAATATTACCTCATTCTCTCCTCAATATTACCTCATTCTCTCCTCAATATCTCCTCAATATTTCCTCATTCTCTCCTCAATATTTCCTCATTCTCTCCTCAATATTACCTTCTCTCCTCAATATTTCTTCATTCTCTCCTCAATATTTCCTCATTATCTCCTCAATATTTCCTCATTCTCTCCTCAATATTACCTCATTCTCTCCTCAATATTTCTTCATTCTCCTCATTCTCTCCTCAATATTTCTTCATTCTCTCCTCAATATTACCTCATTCTCTCCTCAATATTACCTCATTCTCTCCTCAATATTACCTCATTCTCTCCTCAATATTTCCTCATTCTCTCCTCAATATTACCTCATTCTCTCAATATTACCTCATTCTCTCCTCAATATTTCCTCATTCTATCCTCAATATTACCTCATTCTCTCAAT
>JBAKBP010039680.1:0-14610 GCA_037953745.1 Lithodes maja | reverse complement strand
ACAAAAATATAAATGTTCATTGATTTATTTGCATCCTACAGGATGTCATATTGGTTTAATCTTAATATTGTGACGCACCCAGTGCGTGGCAACGCAACCTGATTGTACTCCTTGGTACTCCACTGTACCGCCACTGTGCGGTACCTCTGTACCGCTGTACCGTGCTGGCTGCCTATATTGAGTGTGACAACGTATAACTATGTTCTTTGTATCTCTGCAAAGGTCTCGTCATGTGCTAACCAGTGGTGGGTTTTGTTTTAAGCCATGTCGAGACCTTCCATTTAATATGTAGTATCAATAGAGAAGTTGATAGATAAGACAATGGGAGTTCAGAGAGAGAGAGTGAGTTGGGCTTCAGAGCGAGAGGGTAGCAATGCGCCACGCTGCCGGGGGGGTGGTTGCCAGACGTATGGACCGGTTGGCAGCCTTGCGCTTATAGCAGGGGCGCGACAGGGTTGGTAGTCCATTGCCGCCTGCCTATGCTGCCTGGGCTGCCCATGTTGTCGTACTGCACATTGCCTGGAGGCTCGCTGTGTGTTCCATGATCAGGTTGCCTAGAACCTTTGAGATTCTAACATCCCTTGCCCTCTCTCCCAACTTCTCACGGTTGCACTCTTTCTCTCTGACGACATTACTCTCATTTCATTCTTCTCTCTATTTAAATGCATAACCTTCCCTTGAGGTCCTAAAGGAGTTTCAGCACTCACCTCTCGTATTACTCTTAGGACAAGCATATATTTACATGTATTAGATTTAAGGGGTTAATGTGAACAGCGATCTTCTTGATGAGGATAGTTGGTGAACGTTCTACATGTTCACGAGTTATATGCCCAGCTCATCATCCAATTTGTGACTAGACTAGTGCCATGTGTAAGAGCCCGACCATGCCCAGGAGTTGTCTGTAGAGGGGCGAGGACTTAGCCTTGATTTGCCTACCGAGCCAGGAGCGAGTGCAGTACCAGAGACTACAGCTCGCTCGTAGTGCCGGTATAGTAGAGTAACGTAATTTATCTGTCCTTGTGTTCTCTGCAGTCTTTTCCTGGGTTCTCGCTTTCGGTGCTGGGACTCGTTGTTCCTGTGACTTGGCCTGCTAGCTAGAACACATGGGGATGATGAGTGGGTTATATCTTTATTTTACTATGCATTGCAGCTCTCTTTAAGTATATGTATGTAACACTTTACAATACACATTACTCACACACAAGACAACACTATTAATACTTTCATGTATCAATTAACTGCACTGTCGTTTTGCTGCTGTGTCCGGAGTTCTATTGCGTAGGGCGCATACGGACTCAGAGGGGAGACAGAGTGAGAGAAGCGAAGTAGCCTATGCGGTAGTAGGCTACCGGCGCAGTACTGTTGCCTGCAACCTTTTAGTTATTCCAAGTATAGATTCATTATTACAATAAGTGACTACTGTTTATGTTCCTTCCATGTGTATTATTAGGTATCTACTGGATCATGAACATCTTGTATGCTGCATGCTAGTGCATGTTAGTAGGGGACAGTTATTCTAGTGCACGCGCTTTCAAGTAGGCGTGTACATTTGTCATTTAGCATTTCACTGTCATACCTTTAGCCTGCTTCTATTCTACATTATTAGAGGCTTAATATTAACGTAGTTTCTTGAGTATTGCATTTCTTTAGTAATAACGTAACCTATAAATGTCTGAGGGAGTTTAGCCTCATAGCCTACCCCTGTTGTACACTTTCGCCGAGTTAAGGTACCTCGTTACCATAGACGATAACTCTGTAGGGCGTTGGTGCTTTTGTTGTCTGGAGCATATAGTATTTGGGACTGGAATCGAGCGTGTCGTTGTCACATAAGCCATTTCTGTCCTACGATCAAGAATCCCGAATATGTATTGCCGATCCAGCCGTAACAATATACTACTTATCAAATAATTGATCACCTTTTGGGTGAGGTTCTCCATTTGAGATATCCCCCCCCCCCCCCTTTCTTTAAAACAAAAACTTTCTTGTGACAGAACACTAACTGGTGAACCTCACACAAATAAACATTTGGCCATTAGGACATAACATAAAATTTGTAACATTTCAGAAACAATCAATCAAGGGTTATGAGGTAGTCGTAAGGCTACACAAGGCACAATGGGTCTCTCCAAGCGAACTGATAAGTCCACATAGCGATTTTGATAATTTAATTTGACATTATATTGTCCTTGTCCCAATTTTGGCTTGTTTAGTTTGCAAGTTTTACATTTTAATTAAAGTATCTTAACAAAAAGGTATGGTGAGAAGCCCATACATTTGTTTGTTTAATATCATCAATAGAGTAGTTATTAAAAAACTGATCATGAGCCCTGGCAACTACCCCAGGCTCGGCCGATTTTTTTTTTTTTTTTTTTTTTTTTTTTTTTTTTTTTTTTCTATATTCCAACTACTCCCTCTCGGGCATAGGCTGAGAGCCTGTACATTCCACCGCTCAACACGGTGAAGCCCGTGAGGTCTTGTTCCAGTCTGGGGAGTGAGACATGTGAAGCAACCATCATGGCTCGAAGCAGCTCCATCTCTGAAGCGGCCGGTTGCTTCGCTCAAGTGCTTCACCGTCTCACCCTCCAGACTCAGACCCTCACTCTCAGAACGCCACCTATTGAGCAGTGAACTCACTAATTTAATAACGTCAACTAAAATCAAGGCTAGATATCTTATAGTCAATCTTGACTTGTCACTCGGAAGAGATCCACAATTGAGAGGGGTTTAACCCTCCGACCCCGGCTATATATTATACAGGTATATATATTCCTCGAAATCCGGGTGTTTTGGCCGAAAAACGTCTAGGCTAGGCTACCGTATATTCGTTAATCAGACTGCTTCCCGCATTCCCGCGCATCCCCAAGCGTAGCTGTGTTATTTACCTGTAAAATGGCCTTAAGTAGAGCTCTCTAAGTCAACTGGGTGAGCTGTGATGATGATTTCATTGGAGATAACTTTATGGCCAAACCAGCCACTTTACACCACTTTTCGATACTGAACAACAACATACAGGCACACACGAACAAGCGACGCTCTCCTTCTTGTGGCCGGAGATGCGGAGCGTCGGTCCAGCCGGCTGTTGTTTACATGCGTCGGACCGACGCCTCGCACACGAAGCTCACAGGCTTTCAAGCAATGGTACAATGTAGTACCACCCGGGTTCCTGGGGCCAAAAAAAAATGGTACACGTGTGTACCAACCGGGTTTGAAGGGTTAAAGGTGAAGTTGCTTAACACATTACGAGCAGGCCCGTCAGTTTTTTTCCACTACGCGCCCAGCGTTTTTTTTTTACCCTAAATGGCCTTATTTCCGTGCTCTTTTTCATGCATAAACAAGAGCCAGAGCGTAATACAATTATGTATCCCTGAAAGGGCGTAAATTGAGCTTTCCAATGACACCAGAACCATCCTTCTACGACCACGCGTTCTATTGCAACGATCGTGCATCACGAGTACAAAAACCCTAAAATAAGGTAATTTCCTTCTATAATTCCCTATGTGGCGAGGTAGGGAGGGTGGATGTGTGTGGAATAGATGTCAGTAGGCGCACAGGGTCCGTGCCGAGCGGTCATGAGGTAACCTACGCTCCTCCCGTCGCTCGTCTCTCTCTCAGAGCCATTCTTGCTCAAAAATTGCACACGGACTAAAGTCGGGCCCCGCCACATAGTCCAGATTTTTAGATACGGACTTAAGTCGGGCCCCGATAGACAAGGGTTAAATATAATTGAATAAAGCTAGAACTGGACATAAATCATGATGGGTGTTGCCTTTCTTTAAAGCGTAAAAGGAGTACAAATACAGTATGGTCGTCTCGCTCATTTTTAGCTATAAAATCTGGAGCTGGTGCAATAGTTACTGCTCGATTATCATGGTGAAACTGTAGGCAGTTAGAGGATCTAGCCATTGCTGCTAATTCAGAAACTATGAGCTGTAGTAAGGGACATTAAGAAGATGCATTTGTGTAGCAGTTTGTCAATGGATGGGTTAATAGTGTAAGGTTTGCTTTAAAAAAATAAAAAACCTTGTCCAGAGACCATTGAGGAAGGAGTTGCCTTGCCGGAGCTCTGAGCCGAAAGTAAGCTTTAATAAACCCAGCCTCATCCTTTGCAGGATGTTTGAGTCCTGTCAGGTCAAGGAATGGCTCTTTAATTGCTGTCAGGTCTATCTATCTATTGCCAGATGCCTTACTCCCCTTAATGAGGGTGGCCATACACAGAATGCCCCCAAGAGGACTTATTCCCTGTAAGAGGGACAACCCGAGCCAGTTTACTGAAGGACTTACAGGATTGACCACTCAATTTAGGATCCGTCCGACTCCGAGGCCCTCTGTGTATCTTGTTAGCACTATTTTTCTACAGTGGTGTTCGGCTAGTCCATCCACTAACCTGCCTTACCCTTCGGTAAGGAGTACGGATTTGTATCAGGTTATCATCCCCTAGACAGGTTGCCGACCAAGGCTGACGAGTCCCATCCACCCGGTCCGGTGATTGCGTAAAATATTAACTGACAAGTGTCTATCTTCAAACAAGTAATTTAAATATTTTAAAATCAGTCCAACTGAAGCCACTTGTTGATTAGATTCTAACCTAGTGGTGAAATTCCTCCAATGTGACTCATATTGACGAAGAGTAGACACTATATTATTGAGATAATTTATCATGGACTCCTTGATCGTAAGTATCTAACCTTGTGAACGTCCATAAGCTGAAATTTAGACAAGTCTGAAGGTTTCCAATTTGGTCTAAGTGGAAATGAGATATTGGAATGGGGGTTTGGACACCACAGAGACAGTTGGTTGTACCAAATCTGAGTGGGCCAAACTGGTGCTATTAGACAGACATGACCTTGAAACAACTGAAGTTGATGAATAACTTTGCACATTAGAGTTGTGTTTGGTGGAGGGAACCAGTAAATCGATGACCACCTGTTCCACTCTACCGAGAATGCATCTGGTCCACCCGCTTGGGTCTGGTGCCATCTGGTCAGAAACAAGGGGAGATTTGTCGATTGTACTGAGGCAAAAAGGTCTATCTTACGATGATATGATAGAATCAGTTTGTTGAAGGCACTCTGCTTTATCGCCCATTCCACTAGAGTACTCTTTCCCCAGTACAAGGCATCTGCCTAGAGGTTGGCCTATCCTGGGAGGTACGTTGCTTGAATTGAGATTTTATATTTGAGAGCTAGGAAAAACAACTTCTCTGACAGTCTCTGGAGCATGAGAGATCTCGTTGAACCCTGCTTGTTTATGCATGGCATTGCTGAGGTGTCGTCCATGCGAAAAGCTATGGCCCTGTGTTGCAAAGTGTGAGCGTGGTCTCTGAGGAAGAATAGGGGAACCGCCAACTCCTTGGCATTTATGTGGGACAAGTTCAGAGACGTCCATACGCCTTGATTCTGGTGGCCTTCGGATGACTGGTATCTCCAACCTATGGATCCTGCTGCATCTGTATCCACCCAGAGAGATGGTGGGGGTTCTGACCAATGAGTTGTGGAGAACCTGATCTCCGTCTTTACCCAGAAACTTGGAGGCTTGAGAATTTGAGGGGGAATAGGGACTAGCAATTGGGGATGATCGACAGGGAAGAACCTGTTGCCAAGCCGGATTAAACGTTGCAACCTCCCTAGTGGGACCATTAATTGGACCCAGTTGACCGAGCCAATTAAAGATTCCCAGATTCTCCTTGTGATAGTTTTGGCATGCAGCACTTTTAACAATTTCTTTTGAAGACGATGTGCATTTGACTGACTATGTTGAATAGTTAGAGAGCGAATGTCCCAAATGAGGCCTACCCATTCTGCCCTCTGAGTTGGTGTTAAATTTGACTTGTCTAGATTGACCCTGAATCCCAGGTCTATTACATGATGAATGACTGTCATTGTGTGTTCTATGCATTGTTATGGGGACTGTCCCACTACTGTACTACCCAGCCATCCAGGTAGAATAGAATATTTATGCCCTGTCGACTGAGTGGTAGAAGAGCCTGCTTCACCAATTTTGTGAAGATTCTGGGAGCCATGTTCAATTCGAAGGGGAGGCAGCTGAACATGACAGCTGAATTCCTGTAAAGGATGGCCAGAAACTTCTGGAATTGCCTTGCCATGGGAACATGCCAGTAGGCGTCTTTGAGGTTTAAGGCTTCTAGCCACACATTGGGTTGTAGGGTAAGACAAATTTGATTTATAGTTAACATTCGGAATTTGTAATTTATTATAAATTTGTTTTGTATTGACAAGTCTATCACTGACCTTAGCTTGACGCTGTCCCAATCGGGTACTAGAAATAGGCGTGACAAAAATACCTTAGAATGTGAAGGAACAGGGACTAGTACATTCTGCTGTAGCATTTCCTTTATTAATATATTTACATTTGGTGAAATGTGTATTGTATTGGTACATGGTCTTAGGAAAGGATGTCATTTCCAACCCCAAAACAGACCTTTCTTGACAATCTGTCTGGGCCAGGTGCCCTGAGGCCAAGCAGGGTACCTGGCCCTGAAGGATCCTGTCAGACGGTCCGACAGCCAAGCGGTCAGAGTAATCTTGAGGACACTTATTTTGTTTTGGATTTCATAGACTTTAGCCAGTCCTGACTGTTGTTGTTGGTATTGGTGTTGTCTATGTTATCTGCCAGAAGACTGATTAGATTGGTGAGAGGAGTGAGGTTGCTGGGATGCCCTCTGCTGAGAGTGACCCCCTTGCTGACCACCCTTCTGTCTGGGGGTGTATTGCTGTCTGGGGGTAAGAGCCGTCTGGCTGGTCCCTCTTCCCCTGGTTTGATGGGGAAAGGGCCTACCTCTGGTATTTCCACATCCCCGAAAGGGAGTCTGAAAACTTCCTCTAGAGAGATGCGACTGTGTGGGTGTAGTGAATGTACGACTGCGAGCACCACGTCCGCAAGATTGCCTCTGAGCCTTGAATTTGATTTAGTTGGCTCTGAATGTATTCATATTGGGCTGTAATAAGAGTGTATGAACCTCTGACCAAGTATTAGGAGTCAAAAGACAGTTAGAGTACAATGGGGACTGTAGGACCCTGGTCTTAATATCCTTTGGATGATATCTTGCTAGGTAAATCCTAAGTTCTTGCCTAGTGCATGCTGCCTCAAAGAAAGCAGTCCTTATATCACCTACAATCATGAGGGTGTTAGCTAGAAATATGTTCCTAATACAGTAGGGTCTCACATAAAACGAGTTTATGGTCGATAAACGAGGGCGTTTTATGCGAATTTCGTTTTATGTGAACACAGCATTTTGGTGGCGCAATATCGTCAATGTTCACTGTAAGCGAAAATTTTCGTACAAAGCGAACGATATTTCATACAAAGCGAACGATATTTCATACAAAGCGAACGATATTTCGTACAAAGCGACGATATTTCATACAAAGCGAACTATATTTCGTACAAAGCGACGATATTTCGTACAAAGCGATATTTTAGGTCGGTCGTTTTAATCGAGACTCGTTTTATGCGAACACGTTTTATGCGGGACCCTACTGTATATGCCAAAGCAGCCCTAGAGTTAGGAGTCTCAATAGAATCTGTAACTTCCTTCATACAATTGGCAAGCTGTATATTGACAATAAAGTTGGAAATTAACCTGTGAGCTCTTTGTCTCAATCTATAGTCCTTGTCCAGCATGCCTTGGGTTGGTGTGGATAATAACGGGTCAGAAAGAGCTTGGCAAATTATCTTTGGGCCCGTCAAAAACTCCCAAAACTAAGCCGGAAGGGCATTTGATTGAAGTACAAATACAGTCAGATCTCGATATACACGGTTAATTTGTACCTTGTACATGCAGTGTATAAGTAACACCCCGGTCTTAACATTAATCATCAATTACAAACCCCAATGTACTTTAATAAACTAATGAAAGCATATGGTCCTCCCGGGATTCGAACTTTGGACACCACACCCAGAACATAAGCACCTAAACCATTACACCACGAACACAGTTAAAGGTTGAGTACATGATCACGATTAATATCCATTTTCAAATTATGGATATCAATCTAATCATGTACTCAGACCCAACTGCATTATGGAAATCGTAATGTTTTAGTGAGAGGAAAGAACATTGAATGGGGCCAAGATCACTATTACATCTAACTATTCAATCATTTATTAAGGATTCACTATATCCATCTCTCATATAATTTTAAGATAGTATACTTACTATGAATGATCTTTATGTAGGTAACTATGCATTCTGTGGGGGTATTCATTGTAACTCTTTGTAACTTCCCCTTTCTAAAACCATTGACTCAGGTTCCTTTCCCACACAAATAAAGCTTACTCTGGAACCTTGATGTCACCCAAGCATCTGATCGTATGACCAATGACGATCACGTGTTGTAGAGGTGTTTCTAGGTTACCAAAGGAGGTGAGAGGTAGGGAGAGGTATTGAGAGGTTAGATAGACTTTAACAACGGGCACGAGAACATAGCCCAGAGATTACTCGCAATATAGGAAATTTTCCATTACTTATATATTAGTACATCTGTACTGTATATCTATTTCAGTTGGTACTTGAATAAATATCATAGTTGGTTGGATACCGCATTCTTTCCTTTTCCCCTTTACCTATATATATAATATGTATAAGGTATAAGTGGGATGGTGGCGGCATTACTATATACTGTATCTACCTAATATTTTTTTCCTTTGCCCCTCAGCTTTCTCTTCATAATTGCTGAGGGGCACAGGGCCCTGGGTGGGGCTTTGGTTTCCCGGGCGTTTCTGTCGCCCTCCTCAGCTCCCCGCCATGGAATGGCTTCGGTCACCCAGGCTTTATTGTGGTCGGCAGGGAGGGTTCTGTGGGGGCGCTCGGTTATGGCCTTGGCCTTGCTTGGGGCCTTGAGGCTGTTCGGCCAGGCAGCTTGGGGAACAACAACAACAACAACAACAACAACAACCTAATATAATTATCATCATCGAGCAGTGGAACGAGAGCTGAGATAAACCTACAATCAACTTATTAGGAACGTAACTCAAAACGTAACCCTTAATATGGTATAACTAAAACATAACATATTTAACTCCTAAGGACATCGACACCTTAAGTCATCCTTACTAAGATTTCATAGTTAACCCCTAAAAGATAACATAGGAGCGTATCTCAAAACGTCTTCCTAATCTTAACCCCATACTTACAGTGACTGTCAAAAGTTGTTTGTAACATCACTAAGGACCGGCCTCGCTATACAAGTTCCTGTACATATAGAACCGTGTATTAGAAATAACAGGCCTTTTGGGAATTAATTCAATTAGTTCCAGCCACTTTCCCAAAGTCCCCTATTTGAACATTTAGCCTACCTTAACCCCTCCTGCCCGGTTGTCATTTTAAAATGACACCGCGGCAGATGGGCAGGAGCCCGGGTGTCATTTTAAAATCAGTAATCTTGAAAGCCTATTAACCTATAAAGTGCGCGCAGGGTGTAGTGTACATCACAGTTCTGCGCGGCAATATTAGGCCTCTTTCCCGCCTAAAATCGTCATTTTACGATAAATATCGTTATTACTTATTCATATGCGCCTATTTTACGTTTAATATAAAGATAGTAACCTGTAACAACAATAAAACAAGTGGGAATATAATTTTTCTGGTCAAAATCGCGAATGGTAAGCGAGCGGTTCATTCATGAAGTGTGAGAGAGCTGGCAACACACCCTCCTCTCTCGAGGGTTGAGGCAGTACTGAGCTACTGAATCACACCCTCACTGTCTCTACCTTACGTAACAGACATATGAACACACACTAAGATCGGGTTGGGGATGTTTACACAAAAATCTATCTATCTATCTATCTATTGCCTGACGCCGTGATCCCCGAAGGGGTGGCCACGAACGAACCGCCCCCATGCACCTCTGTCCCCAGTCAGTCGACGCCCCTCCCCCCAACCAGCACCGCCTTCATTCATGTAGTTCCTCACTCCATCCTTCCACCTCATATTCGGTCTACCTCTCCCCCTCTGTCCCTCCACCTCGCTCTCGTACACCCTCTTAGTCATTCTCTCGCTTTCCATACGTTCCATATGGCCGAACCATCTCAAGTTGTTCCTTTTCACACTTTCCAGCACATCTACCTCCACACCACACCTCCTCCTTACTTCCTCATTAGTCTGTCTATCCCTCCATGTAATTCCGCACGCACTCCTTAAGTAATTAATTTCCACTGCTCTCACTCTTGGTCTGAGTCTCTCAACCAACGTCCATGCTTCGCTTCCGTAAGTCAGTGTCGGGATTACCACAGTGTCATGCAAGGACTTCTTCACTTCCATACTGACCACCCTATTTCTTGTTACTGCTTTTAGCGTTCCTACAACCCTCTTCCCCTGTTGTACCCTCTCCCGCACCTCTTCATCCATAGTCCCATCTTTACTCAACACACTGCCCAGATACTTAAAAGAGTTGACGATCTCCATAGCCTGACCGTTCAGCTTCACCTCACACTCTGTGACTTCACCCCTTTCGAAGACCATAACCTTGCTCTTCCCCGTATTTACCTTCAAATTCCGTTTTTCGCACACTGTTCCAAACTCATTTACCAGACCCTGCAACTCCCATTCATTATCACTCATCAGAACTGTATCATCCGCAAACAGCAGTATAGGTAGCTTCCACTCAATTCCCTCCCTTTTCAGCGATACACCAACATCCACTGCTCTTGATAGTATTTCTTTCATAACTCCATCCATATATACAGTAAACAACCACGGGGACATCACACACCCCTGTTTCAAACCAACATTCAGGTCAAAGAACTCGCTCTGCTCATTCTCCACACGTACTGCCGCCTTTGCACCCTCATACATGCTCTTCACTGCTTTCAGCAACTTGCTGAAATATACCAATGAATTAGGGAATAACAGGGAAAATAGGTGATAATTGAAGGAGGGGGAAGGAGGGGATGTGGAAGAGTGATATGAGGTATGGGGAAAAAATTAAAAAAAATTAAGTGCCACTGGGGCCTTTTAAAATGTTTTTTTTAGGCCTTCCCTCTTAAGAGCTTTGCCGCCGTCGCCCAGTAAAACCTCTGAAGAGCTGAAGAGCTTCAAAAACAAAAAGGAGAAGTCAGACTTTTGTTGTTATTGTTTTGTTGAACAAGAACAAGTGTTTGTTATTGTCCGATATTGCTAACATCGCATCAAAACTCTCTCCATGGAAATCGTCATCACAACTGAACCAGTTGATCTAGAGAGCTCTACTTAACGCCAGTCTACAGATACGAAACATGGCTACGTTTTGAGATGTGTTTGAATTATCTAGCAGTTCAAATAAAAAAGATAGGGCTAGGCCTATTACAACGTTTTTCGGCCAGATCGCCCGGATCTGAATGCTGTCCTTGGGAAGGCGAGCCCGGGCAAGAAGGGTTAAGCCGACATTACACCACCAACAAAAACATAATTGCATGTCAGGCAGGCAATAACAGCATCAATAAGAACTGTTTTAGACCTGCTACTGAACTATTTGCGTGTCAAGTGCGCAATATCCTGCAATGTAAACAAACCACACTCGATGTTTTATGTCGTCTGCTACAATTCGCGCGGTGTGGATATGTCCGGCGTCGACCCGGAGTTGCAGCAGGACCCCCATCGCCCGCAAATGTCCGCGTATATAAAAAAAATGTACAGTAAACCCTCGTTATTTCGGACTAATCTGGGTGAGACCCAGTCTGTAGTGTCCGATTTTCCGAGATGTCCGAACTCCGGCTTGTGTCCGATCTGAAAGAGGACAAAATCCGACCTGAAAGAGGAAAAATCCGATGCAACCATGAAAACGGAGACTACGGAAAAAATGCGACCTTAAGAGCCCACGGCGAGTAAGGTCTCTTCTAGCGGCACCGAGGAGCGCGCCGCCCCTCGTTCTGGGTGGTGATTTGGTGCAGCAGACTGTTTGAAGCGACAGCTCGCTCCCTTGCGAAGAGGGACTCCTCTGGCAATTTTTGCAGTTCGACATCGAGGGCTCTCTTGAAGTTGTCTAATGAGACGTCCCTCATTTTCTTACAGTTTCTTACAGTAGATCCTCTGGAAAAAGGCAAACTAGGCCTGTGTATCCAGCTCATTGCCAGTACTTGCACTGCTGCGGTCGTTCACGGTGTTGGCGGCGGCGGTAGCAGACGCAACATTTTTACTATTCTGTATTTTTGCTTTATAATCAAACTTCAAATCTTGTCTTCCCCATGCTTTATCAAGATTACTTTTAAACTCCCTTATTGATTCGGAATCGACTACATACTGGGGCAGTGCGTTCCACTCATTTACCACTCTATCACAAAATGAGTTCTTTGCCTTCTCAAGCCTATTTCTTTCTTTGTAAATTTTCTTAGAGTGTCCTCTCGTTCTTGTTCCCTCCCGCATCAAGAAGATACCTTCACACACATCCTCATCATACATTCCTGACACTATCATATCCCCTCTCTTTCTCCTATATGCCAGTGTCGGAAGCCCCAGTGTCCTCAACCTCTGCTCATAGCCCGCGTTCTTCAACGTTGGTACTAGCTTGCTAGCTCTCCTCTGCACTTTCTCCACAGCTTCTATATCCTTTACCATATATGGAGCCCACACCTGGTTCGCATATTCCAGGTGCGGCCTAACCAGCGCTGTATAGAGATTCCTGAAGATTTCTTCGTCAAGTGACACAAATGTCCTCCTTATCAGCCCTACAATTCTATTGGCCAGCTTTGTTTATCTTTTCCGCTAAATGTTCTGAGAAATTTAACTTATTGTCTATCACTACTCCTATATCCTTTTCTGCATTCACTTCCTCCATCGCTTCATACATACTGTATCCTACCTTGTCTATCTTGCTTGTCCCAATCTGCATGTACTTGCATTTTTTTGGATGAAAAGGCATTAACCAATGCTCAGACCATCCCTTCATGCCCTCCACATCTTCCTTACTCCTCACTCTTCTATACAGCTTATTGTCATCCGCATACAGGTATACCTCACTTCCATTAGTTATAACTTCAGGTAAGTCTTTGATAAATATAACGAACAGTAGTGGTCCCAACACAGATCCCTGTGTCTGCCCATCTTCGCAAGGGAGCGAGCTGTCGCTTCAAACAGTCTGCTGCACCAAATCACCACCCAGAACGAGGGGCGGCGCGCTCCTTGGTGCCGCTAGAAGTGTGGCGAACACATCACAAGGTATCACAAGGTAAGAGGGAAGTCCGCATCAACATAGAAAACGGAGACTACCCTATTCGTACCCTAGATTTAATTATATTTTTAATATTTTAATATAATAGCACGTACAGTACAGTACTGTAGTTTATATGGAACAATAAGTATTGTACAGTACATTATAGTGCTACACTGTAATGTACTGTACACGGACACTCACCCCTTCATTGAAAACAGGTCCATTCACGGTCCTTCTCCACCTCACTGTCCTTCTCCACCTCACTCTCCTTGACCACCTCACTCTCCTTGACCACCTCACTGTCCTTCTCCACCTCACTCCCCTTCTCCACCTCACTGTCCTTCTCCACCTCACTGTCCTTCTCCACCTCACTGTCCTTCTCCACCTCACTGTCCTTCTCCACCTCACTGTCCTTCTCCACCTCACTGTCCTCCACCTCACTGTCCTTCTCTATCTCACTGTTCTTTTCCACCTCACTGTCCTTTTCCACCTCACTCTCCTTTTCCACCTCACTGTCCTTCTCCACCTCACTCTCCTCGACCACCTCACTCCCCTTCTCCATCTCACTGTTCTTCTCCACCTCACTCCCCTTCTCCATTTCAAGTGATATCTAGGTCACCTTACGCTTAAGCTTCTCCTTGAGAGGCATGATAAACGGGAAAATGCACGGAGTAGATGTGTAACACAACAGCTTCTAGTGCGTACTGACGCGTGTCGGCCCAAGCGGGTGACTCCGGGTCCCGGAATCAAAATTACGTATCCCCGTTTTGACGGACATTCACCCTTATTTTCCGGGGACGGGAGCGCGTCATCCGACACTTTAGAGACTGTCGGACACATCTCGGGAACATCGAGATATCAGACGACATACATTGGACGATTATGACGGACATATCCGGACTCATGTTTCAGCCATCCGGATTTGTCTGGATGGCTGAATATATGTCCGGACTTTTGGCAGACCCAGACAGGGTTCTCCCCATTTAGTCTGGATGGGCGAGGTTTTACTGGAGTTATGTTAATGTATAAGGAAGATAGATAGATGCATTAGATAGATAGATAAGATAGATAGTTAGTTGCTAGGTCCAAGCGATCGATAAAATACGAACATACAGTATATGAGACGGACTTAAGTTTCTGAAAAGACAAAGGAGACATTTTTATTGGCTCTTTTTCATTTTATTATGTGTGTGTTGGAAGGATAATATTTTTTTCAATTTCATCGTATTAGAAATTGTGACTTCGGCTCCGCTGGATGTCTGCCTGCCGAGATTGGAACCTCTCCGGGTGGTCGGGGGCCGGGTGAGTGCTGGAGGGACCTTGGTGACCCTGGTCTCTGGGTCTTCTCCGGGTGTTCTCCTGGATGACCTAGATGTGTGTGAATTTGTATTTTGTTTTTGTGTGTTCATTGTTTTCTGTTGTGTTTTGTTATCCCTATTCTTGCTCTGTCTTGAGTCGGCCACCC
>JBAKBP010039679.1:0-14613 GCA_037953745.1 Lithodes maja | reverse complement strand
ACCACCTTCTCCCTCAGGTTTAGCCCCATTTATTTGGAGATTTTGAGATGTTCGCCTCATTAGTTTGTTGATTTTAAGATCTTTCTTGCCCTTTTAGGTGTCGATTATTTCCTGGCGAGCAATAGCGAACCTGTACACGAAAAATGTACACATTTATCTCGAAGGGTATCTTGAGGATATTTTATTGAGCTTGATGGAGGTTTAGGGAGGAAACTAAAACAATAGAAAATACATTGATGAATTAACTAATAAATAAACCTTACCTCCTCAAAACGTTTTATTCAAATTATTGTTACCGGCATCTCGTTTACTGAAATTGAGAACCACTTATAGTCAAGAGGTTAAGCCTTGGAGTTATTGTGTGTGTGGGAGGGTGGGTGTGTGTTTGTGTGGGTAGGTGGGTGTGTGTGTGGGTGGTGTGGGGTAAGTGTGTGTGTATGGGGGGGTAAGTGTGTGTGTGTGTGGGTAAGTGTGTGTGTGTGGATGGGTAAGTGTATGTGTATGTTTATATATATATGTGTGTGTGTGTGTGTGTGTGTGTGTGTGCCTGTGTGTGTATGTGCTTATATTTAATAATAATAATAATAATAATAATAATAATAAACGGTTTATTAAAGAATGGCAGCCTCATGAGCTGAAAATACACATTTTACAATTTAGTGGATGAACATGAGATGTACAGATATGAGGATGGTAAGCTCAGTTTACAAACAAAATAAATAAATACAATAATGATGCATGTGCAGAATACAAATTATCATAAAATAACCATGAGAGTAAGTGATATACAGTACATATACACATTTATTTACTTACTCATATACAGAACATACGTATATACACGTACGTGCGCACATACATATACATACATATATAGGAACATAAGAACATGCAGTAAGTGTGCACATGTCCGTATACACAAACGCTCACGTGTGGATGTGGATGGGTAAGTGTTTGTGTGTGTGTGTGTGTGTGGATAGGTAGGTACGTGTGTGTGCCTGTATGTGTGTGTATGCGCTATATGTGTGGATGGGTAGGTGTGTTGGTGTGTGTGTGTTTACTGGGGTTATATATACTCATTATTATTACTCTTTTCCCACCCATAGATTCAACAGTGTAAGTAAGTATATCTACACTGTATACACTGAACGCTTGATTACCCCCAAGTATAGAACACATAAACAGTATTAGACCGCTTTTATGTTCAAATTGTAAACACGTAAACTATTGATCGATTTTTACGTTCAAATTGTAAACACGTAAACGATTGATCGATTTTTTTACGTTCAAATTGGAAACACGTAAACGATTGATTGATTTGTATGTTCAAATTGAAAACACGTAAACGATTGATCGATTTCTATGTTCATTTTGTAAACACGTAAACAATTGATCGATTTTATGTTCGTTTTGTAAACACGTAAACTATTGAAGTTTCTATTATGAGCATCCTTTTTTTCTAATAAACGGTTTAGTTTTTACTTCAAATTATAGTCGATCATATTTAAACTGACAGTAAAATCAACCTAATTTCTTGTTAATTAATACTAATATATGAAACTACCGTCGCTTTGTCAAAACTATTCATTATTAGCAGCATATTTCGCCACAAAATATTCGTAATACGGGACATGGCAATTTACCGTCAGCTGGGAAAACAACAACAACAACAACAATACAGATTCTAGAATGGCTCTCTGTTGGTCAAGGCCGTCAAGGGGACAGTGGCCGGTTCTTTGGTTAATTAATTCATGTATTCATTTATTTTTTAGTTTCCTCGCTAGACCTCCATCAAGCTTAGAAAAACACCCCCTAGACTCCCCTTCAAGATAAATATGTACATTTATCGATAGAAAAATTTCCCGGCCAAAGGCCGGTTACTTTTAAAATTACAGCTCGCTATCGCTCGCCAGGAAAAAAGCGACACCTAAATGGCACGAAAGGTCTTAAAATTTACAACGAAATGGTGTACAAGGTATCAAAATCGCCAAACTAATGGGCCGAACGTAATCAAATATGAAAACAAATGGGGCTAAGCATGAGGAAGAAGGGGTATGAGAAAAGCGGCCCCATGTCCCCTTAAACCTCTGCTGTAGATTACTCGGCCGTTTATGGTGTTTATTAATTCCGTAGACCTTTCTAATCCTTCACCTTAATTAATTATAGTTTATGGTCCAGGTTCAAACTTCGTATTAACAGTGTATGTATGTATGTATGTATGTATGTATGTATGTATGTATGTATGTATGTACTCTGGCATTTACCCCATGTTTTTCCTTTTTCCTTTCCTTTTTTTTTTTTTTTTTTTTGGGGGGGGGGGGGGGTGCGACTCGAGACAAAGCCCAAACATGGACATCACAACACACCACAAAAACAAAACATCACACAACATCACACACATCTAGGTCGTCCAACAGTGAGGTATAGTAATTTAACTATAACTTGGTATAGTATATTTATTTATTTATTTATTCGCTGCACCCTAAACCTCTATCAAGCTTTAAAAAAAAGTATGAACAATAAAAAACAAATTCAAGATTAATATTTGCATTTTTGGGTAGGATAATGACCCGGCCTAACGCTGGCTCCTTCTAAATTGCAAGCGAAAAAAATCGACCCTTAATTTGCACGAAATTGTTTACAATTGACAAAGAAATGGGGCGAAAGGTTTGAAACCGCCAAACTAACAGGGTGAACGTCTTAAATTACCAATACTAATAAGGCTAAACATGAGGGAGAAAAGGGTCCAGGAAAAAAAACGACCCCTTTAGTTTACTTCACCTTCTTTGGCTCTAAAAGGGGGGTCACCGTTTTTGTTTTATCTTTCTCTCCTTTTCTCTCTTTCCCTGGCTTGTATCCATTCGGCCCCATTCAGCCAACTGTTTTAAGACGTTTATCCCCATCCAGGTGTTGATTTCTTCCTGGCGAGCGATAGCGAGACAGCAATGTATGGAGAAATCCGGCTTCGCCGGAGAAAATTTTCTATCGAAAAATGTACAAATTTAGCTTGCTGTCAAAACAAAAATATATATATGCTGGCTCGCTACCGCTCGCCAGGAAAATATTGAAACCTGGATGGGGGTAAGCATCTTAAAACAGTAGGCTGAATGGGGCCGAATGGATACAAGCCAAAGAAAGAGGGAGAGAAAGAGAACAAAAGTGAGGTGGGCTCCCTTAAGTTAGTAGACCTTTCAAGTCCTTGACAATATGTAATTACAGTTTATGGTCCAGATTGAAATCCCGTACCATGGGAGAGGTACAGTCGCGCTAATAAGTGATGTCTCGGCACCAAGTATGTTTTGATCAATAATTGGTATCAGCCATATAATAAGCTTCATTTCTTCATATCGAGTGAAATATACCAACATGTTCCGACACTTACCCACCCTATTCAACATCTGACAGACATTAATACAGCACAGAGCAAGCCAAACGTAATGACAGCTGGGACATGACTTATTACCCCGACCGTAGACTTGGATTGCCATAGTCTCTAACCCATTCATTAACCCCTTGAAGCTCTGACGCGTTTTAGCAGTTTATTTTGGCTATCATTAGTCGATTTTGTGCAGCTTAGGAAGGATATGTGGGTATTAAAAGGGTAAAGGCTATCTCAATCAACCCTCTGACTTACATATACCCTTCCTAATCTGAATAAAATCGTCTAATAATTACTAGAAAACAGAAAAGAAATGCGCCTTGGATCTTGAAAGGGTTAGAATTCGTGGACCCTCTATGTTTTTCTGTATGCAATTATAACTACCTGGATTGATTGTTAGATAGAACTTGCTTTTTAATAAACAGTTTCTATAGTTTTGTAGTTGTATAGAAAATTATATTCATAAATTAGTTGCCAGAGATATGCTTCCATAATTAGAAATAGGCAAGTCCACGAACACTTATGAGTGGGCTAGAGACTATGGTATGAGTGGGCTAGAGACTATGGTATGAGTGGGCTAGAGACTATGGTATGAGTGGGCTAGAGACTGGTATGAGTGGGCTAGAGACTATGGTATGAGTGGGCTAGAGACTATGGTATGAGTGGGGTAGAGACTATGGTATGAGTGGGCTAGAGACTATGGTATGAGTGGGCTAGAGACTGGTATGAGTGGGCTAGAGACTATGGTATGAGTGGGCTAGAGACTATGGTATGAGTGGGGTAGAGACTATGATATGAGTGGGCTAGAGACTATGGTATGAGTGGGGTAGAGACTATGGTATGAGTGGGCTAGAGACTATGGTATGAGTGGGCTAGAGACTATGGTGTGAGTTGGCTAGAGACTATGGTATGAGTGGGCTAGAGACTATGGTATGAGTGGGCTAGAGACTATGGTATGAGTGGGCTAGAGACTATGGTATGAGTGGGCTAGAGACTATGGTATGAGTGGGCTAGAGACTATGGTATGCGAGTGTACCATTATGTAAATATATTCTGGTTTAACCCCTTGAGGATCATAGATAGATAGATAGGATCATGACGCGTTTTAGTCCATGAGCCAGGCCAGATATCGGTACCACCTGGGGTGACTAAACACGAATGGTACTAAAATGTTTATAGAGTGACTGTAAGTACATTAAGATAATGATAGCCTTCTCGCACTGGTAGCTTAGTCTAATTTTTTTGATGCAATAGGGGCGCTACCCAAAAATAAAGATTTTTAGCGTGACGCTCGGCGTTTTCCTCATTTTCTTTAAAATCCATCACACAATCATCGCGAAACTTTGAACACCTATGTAGAATTATATTCTCTACCAGAGTTGTTCCTAGGTATTTTTCAAATTTCCTCATATTTCGGAATATACTCTATATTTTGGGTATTTTCCTCTAAATCTAGAATAAATCCTTAAATATGGGGAACATTGAAAAATATATTCTAACAGCTCTTGTAGCTTATTTGATTCTCTACAAGAATTATTCCGATGTGTATTTCAAGTTTCTCCATATTTAGGGGTTTATTTCATATTTGGGGATTTTTGGTTATATTTTTGGGATAATTTATTATTGGAAGGAGCAAACATATGTAGAGTGGTTTCCATGTAATGTGTTTGTTTGTTCATGGTTTAATGGTGATATTTTTTGCAGGTGTGTGTCGACTGTTTGACGGCAGGATGGAACCATCTGCGAGGAAGAGAGCACGGATCGACTGTATCATCCACTGCTCTGATGATGACAGCGATGCTCTGGTGTCACCACAGGATTTGGACTCCTGGAACACATTGCTCAGGGCTGCAGAAATCAGGCAGCATGATCGTCCTGGAAGCAGCCAAGGGCCTTGAAGAAGGAGGAATACCACACATACATTATCACCGTAAATGTCGTAGTCTCTTTACAATGAAGAAGTCACTGGATTCTATCCTTGCCAAGGGTGTCAAGATAGAATCAGCAAGCGTCGACCCCAGGAGGAGGGCATCAAGGGATGCCCCTAGTACTAGCAGGGTGTATGCCAAAGGATGTATCTTCTGCGAGAAGTCAAGCAAGTACATAAAAACAACAAAGACAAGGGAGCCACTCATACAGTGTGTTGAGCTACGAGCAGATGAGAAGATTCGCAGAGCAGCAATAAGGAAACTCAACCAGAGAATCCTTGGTTTAGTTAGCAGAGACCTTGTTGCTGCAGAGGGTCACTACCACAAGTCGTGCTACAAACTCTTCACAAAAGATGATTTCCCAGCGGCCGCCAGGTCGGGTGCAGGTGAAAATCAGGAAGAAAGCGAGGAAGCACGCTACGAAGAGGTTGAGACAGAAGCCCTCGAGGAACTCTGCTTGTATATAAGGACCAAATTATTCCCCAACCCAGAGGTACTGCCTATGACAAACCTCACATCTAGGCTTGAGAGATCCATGATGTCCCGTGGTATTATCCAACTGAAACCAGCGACAAAGAAACATGTTCGCCGAAAGATTGAAACCGAGTTTGGAGAATCACTACGCTTTGTCCCAGATGAGAAAGGAAAGCTTCTAATCTATCCACGCAGCCTCTCAATGGACGACCTTGCCCGGCAAGCACACAAAATGGCAAAAGACCTGCAAGAAGCAAGAGCAGCTAACTCTGAAGATGTCTTAACCAAAGCAGGAATGCAGCTGAGGAATGAGATCAATAAACAAGATGTGAGTCAGCCATGGCCTCCCGATACAGATCAGAATGTCATTCCTGCAGCAGTCACTCAATTCCTGCACACCCTGCTGACAGGAGAGTGTGAGTGTGAAACTCCCTCTGAAAGAGCTCAACGTCTTGCCACTTCCTTTGGCAGTGACTTGGTCTTTGCTGTTACCAGTGGCAAGACAAAACCACCCAAGCACGTACTGCTGACCAATGCTGTAAAGTCTTTGACAGGAAACACAGAACTGATCCGAACTCTGAATCGTCTTGGTCACTGTGTGTCTTACTCAATGTTTGAGGAGATCGATACAGCCCTTTGTATCCAGAAGCTGGAATGCTCAAAGGATGACATTCCACTGCCAGCAAACATCTACCCTGGTGTGTTCACAACCCTGGCCTGGGATAACATTGACCGACTTGAAGAGACCCTAAGTGGAGCAGGTACTTCTCATAGAGTCAATGGCATTGCTGTCCAGTCCAAGGTTGCAGGCTCTGTGCCAGAGAAAGTCCTGCCAGAGATTACCAAGTCCAAGATAAGAAGCATCACTCAGACATCATCAATGCTGCCAATATACAATGTTGGGCGGCGGGCAGGGCCACCTAGGATTGAGACTGCGTATGTCGACACTACCAAGGAAGTCCAGGATTCAAAGACAAAGAACCATATCTGGCTTCTTACTCGAATGTCAGACCATGAGGACCAGTCCATCAGCAGTTGGACTGGGTTCAACATCAAAATGCGCAGAGACATTGCAGTGGTTCAGGACACTGTAAGCTACCTGCCCACTATCAATGCTCCCGCAACAGAAATGTCCACCGTTAATGAAATCTTGGAACAAACGCATGCTATCATGCAGTCCTTACAGCTTAACAAGATTGTGTGCGTGTTTGATCAAGCACTCTATGCCAAAGCTGCCGAAGTTATCTGGAAACAAGAGAAGTTCAAGAACATTATCATCAGGATGGGCGTCTTCCACACAATCTGTAATCTCATCTCCACCATAGGAAAGAGGTTTCAAGATGCAGGTCTTAGAGATCTGTGTGTGGAATCAGGTATCATCGCAGAAGGATCAGTGTCAGGAGTGATGAACGGCAAGAGGTACAACAGAGCAGTGAGACTACACAAGCTCGTGTATGAAGCACTGATGAGGCTTGCATGGAAAGGCTTCCTTTCATGGCTAGAAGAAAACCATTCAAGGGACATACACCATCTAAATGAAACACTGAAGGACATCAACAGCTTTCACAGCAATGTGTCTCAGGGACTCTTTCAAGAGCTGATGGAGAGTGAATCATGCACACATATCATGAAGCTTTTCCAAGTTTATCTTGAGACCCTCAGAGATGAACACAACCTCTCAGCATTCTGGATGTCATACCTGGACATGGTTGAGATCATGCTGGACTTAATTCGAGCCTCCAGAGAAGGCAACTGGATGCTCCACCTAGGAGCAATCCGACAGATGATACCGTGGTGTTTTGCCTATGACAAAGTGAACTATGCCCGGTTCCTAACCTACTACTATGCCTTGATGTCTCGACTGCCCATTGAACACCCAGAGGTCCATGAACACTTCATGCAAGGTGGCTTTTCGGTCCAGATCGGTAGCAAGAATCCCTTTGGACGGATCCCTGTGGACCAGACAATCGAAGAGACGATCAACAAAGACACCCAGACACCAGGGGGCACAAAAGGCTTCAGCCTGAAAGGCGGAGCTGTCGCCAGGTACTACCTGACATCGGAGTATCGCAGCAGGTACTTAAGGCAGCTCAGGACTATGGTAGTAGGCCAAAAGTATACTGACTTCAGCCACCCAGACCTACAGATGGCCAGGATTAGAAGAGATGAGGCCGATGTCCAATCTTTAGTTCAACTGATGGAGACCAGCTGGTTGAACCCCTTCAACGCAGAGCAAGAAGATCTTGTCAGTTTGTCAACTGCGACTATGGCACCACCAGAAGTTGTCAAAGACCTTCTAGGGGCCTACAGAATAGGAGAGGATGCATATCAAGCCTTCAAGGAAGAGCGCCTGGAGATCGATACGCCAACTATACAGTTTCATGACACGATGACGAAGACGAAACTGAGAACGTTCACTAACATCAGAATGAAGCCACGCTCACAAGACCATGCCAAGGAGGCTATCTTAAAGGCTGACAGGAACCTATTTGGCCAGATGATCCTTGTTGCCGAGAACAGAAAGCTCAAAATGAGTGATGTCTTGGCTCATCCCCTTGGGCCTTTGCCTTGGGCACTTGCCAGCGGTGATGGGTCTCTCCGCAAGACCAACAAGGCTGCCCTAGCAAAGGAGTTAGAGAGGAATGTTTCTCCTGCAGAAGTGATACCCGAGCCCTCTGCTACCATAATTGATGGGATGAGCCTGGTCCACAAACTGAAGGGAAACGACAAAACTTTTTCACAGCTTGCAGGTACAGCACTGAGTCACGCTGTTCATGAAGGTGCTAAGAGCAGGCGCATTGATGTTGTGTTTGATATCTACAAGGAGACATCCATCAAGGATGCAGAACGAGCCAAAAGAAGTGCAGGCACAGGAATTCATTTCAAGAACATTCAACCTGGGCACAACATCCAGCAGTGGAGAAAGTTACTCGGTAGTTCCTCCAACAAGGCAAGTCTTATCAAGTTCTTGGTAGAAGAATGGAAGGCACCACAGCACAGGGAGAAGCTCAAGGACAAGGAGCTGTATGTCACATGTGAGCAGCGCTGCTTCAAGATCACCAAAGAGCAGTGGGAAGAGGCTCCTGAGCTTAAGTCAACTCAAGAAGAAGCAGACACACGCCTTCTTCTCCATGCACTTCATGCAGCAGAATCTGGGAACAAGTCTGTCATCATCACTGCAGAAGATACAGACGTCATGGTGTTGTGTCTTGGCATGTGCCACAAGATCCCATCCCATCTGTTCCAGAAGTGCGGGACGAAGAACCGGACAAGATTCCTGGATATCACCACACTGAGCCGCACACTGGGAGGCAGCGTGTGTGATTCATCGATTGGTATGCATGCCTTTACAGGCTGTGATACCGTCAGTGCATTCGCTGGCCGAGGGAAGATGACGACACTCAAGCAGGTGAAGATGGACAAGACATACCAGGATGCTTTTCACGAACTTGGACGCTCATGGGAAGTGTCTCCTGAACTCTTTGAGAAGCTACAGGAAATCACCTGCCACATGTACCTACCATCTACCCACACAACTAAGGTAAACAAGCTTCGGTATGAGCTGTTCTGTGCAAGACGTGGAGAGGTAGAGTCAAGTCAACTCCCTCCTTGTGAGGACTGCCTCTTCATGCATGCACTGCGTGCAAACTACCAGGCTGCGATCTGGAGGAGAAGTCTTCAGAGCCAGCCATTTGTTGCGAACCCAACAGACTGCGGTTGGATGACAGATGAGGACGGTAAGCTTGCCGTCAACTGGATGCGAGGCTCACCAGCACCAGATGCTGTTATGCAGCTACTGTCTTGCAAGTGTGTGCGGTCATGCGAACTCCCTAAGTGTACTTGCCTCAGCAATGGTCTAAAATGCACGGACATGTGCAGGTTACAGACATGTCAGAACACGGCTATTGAAGAAGAGCCGGTGGCACAACAGTCAGATTCCGAGTCTGATGTAGATGATATTTAGGAGTAGTAATTTGCCATAATAGTATGTACAAGCCCATGGCATGCTTAGTGTGTATTTACAGGACTTGTATTAAATGTGACAATTACTATATGCATTTTGTTGACATTTAGGCATTCCTGTCCCCAAATTTGACATTTTAAAAAATTTCGGAATTTTCGGTAGGGTATGTCTATTCAAGAAGTGATAACGACCATTAAGCTACCAATGTGCAAGGGCTATCATATCAAAACATAAACTAGAGACATGTAGCAAGCTAAAAACACCTAAGAGAATTAGTCACCCCGGGTGGTACCGATATCCCAAAATTCGGGTCTTGGCTCATGGACTATTTTGACTGTAGTCTGGCTACCATTAGACGAGTTTATACAGTTTAGGAAGAATCAGAGGGAGTTAAGGGGGGTGACCTGCTTTTTGTTATTTCTGTCCTTTTCTCTCTTTCTCTGGCTTGTATCCATTCGGCCCCATTCAGCCAACTATTTTAAGACGTTTATCCCCATCTAGGTGTCGATTTCTTCCTGGCGAGCGATAGCGAGCCAGCATTATATGAAGAAATCCGGCTTCGCCGGAGAAATTTTTCTATCAAAAAATGTACAAATCTAGCCTGCTGTCAAACAAAAATAAAAAATATGCTGGCTCGCTACCGCTCACCAGTAAAAAATTGACACCTGGATGGGGATAAACGTCTTAAAACAGTAGGCTGAATGGGGCCAAATGGATACAAGCCAGAGAAAGATAGAAAAGGACAGAACAAAAACAGGTCACCCCCCTTAAGAAGGTAAGAACTGGCCCAGTCAACCATCGACCTCCATATGCCCTTTCTAATCTGTATACAATCGTCTAATGATCGCCAGAATAAGCTGTGGAAACGCACCATGATCCTCAAGAGTTTAACATAACGTATAGGCTAGATAATAATAATCATGGATAGCATTAATATACTCTTATATTACATAATATTATAGCCTCCTATAGTTCGCTGCCTCGCTGGTAATTCTTGTCCTACTTACTCTTATATTATTGAAGGCAAGAATAACTTCATCTAAGCTCATTTACTTGTTATGGATAGTACCGGTACATCTTATTATGGATAGTACCGGTACATCTTATTATGGATAGTACCGGTACATCTTATTATGGATAGTACCGGTACATCTTATTATGGATAGTACCGGTACATCTTATTATGGATAGTACCGGTACATCTTATTATGGATAGTACCGGTACATCTTATTATGGATAGTACCGGTACATCTTATTATGGATAGTACCGGTACATCTTATTATGGATAGTACCGGTACATCTTATTATGGATAGTACCGGTACATCTTATTATGGATAGTACCGGTACATCTTATTATGGATAGTACCGGTACATCTTATTATACTCATTATTATTTACAAATGTTTATTTAATTAATCCCGTTTATCTTTACTCGTCTTATTTGAACGATTGGTGTTTTAATACCACACACTATCACAACCATTTATTGTATTACATGTTATATAGACTGCGTATAAATACAATGCAATGCTTTTATTATGAATTTTTAATTTTGATAAGCACCCTTACGAAGATGATACTATTTAAGATGATGCAAATTTATAGGGAGATCTATTAATACTCCCAGTCCACTGTCATATGCCAATAGAATGTAAATAAGTAATGAAAAAACTTGACAGTGATATGTTTATTATACATAACTATAGAGTAATAAAAATAATAATAGTGATGATGATGATAATAATATTAATACAAATACAAATATAAAATAAAGGCCATAAACAGCACATTAGGGCCTATCTATATATTGCGTGCCTTTGTAATGTTTTGTCGATTTGTTTTTATATGTGGATGAGGAGACAACATGCAAAACTGCCTGTGACGAGTGCCTCCCCCAGAGTTGAAAGAGTGACAGGGCCAAAATCAAGGAACAGTCGAGCCAAAATGCCTGGACACGCGGAGTTTGAAGCAATTTAAATCATAAAATGAGGGAAAGATGGATTCAGGTGAGAGTTCCAGAGCTCAGCTGTTGAATAGAAGAAAGATTGGGAGTATCGTTTCACTCTTGGGTTGGAGAGTTGCACAAAGTAGGGGTGGGATTGTGTTACAAGACAGGTACTACGTACCCTACGTAGAGGTGGTATACACTGAAAGAGCTCTGAGGAACACTGATTAGAAAAATGTCCCGGCCGAGAAAAGAAAATTACAGGCTCGCTATCGCTCGCCACGAAAAAAATATACACGTAAATGACACGAAAAGTCTTAATATTGACACAGAAATGGGGTGAAAAGTCATTACAATCGCGAAACTAATGGGCCGAACGTCTTAAAATCTGAAAACTAATGGGGGATAAACATTAGGGAGAAGGAGGACCAGAAAAACGACCCATCTCCCCTTAGAGATAATAAAGAATCAACGCTCTTCCCTGTATTAATATTATTCCACCACTCAATCCATCCATCCACCACCCACCTACCCCTGCCAGTATGAATCACCCATATAATAATAATTATGATGACACGAGTTGCATAAGATACCTATTAATAAACTTGATCGCTGTCATAGTTTAGAAGCCAATAGTAGGCCGATAAAAAATAAGGCATACTCTATAGTTTTATTTTATTTTTTTTTTTTTTGAGAATAGATATTGATTAGAAGTTAATATTATCTATGTTGATTTTCTTTGACCATCTGAAACGCAGGGACAATTTATGACGCAATTAAACAGTTTATTCTGGCTATCATTAGACGATCTTATGCAGCTTAGAAAGGATCTGTGGTCATCAAAAGGGTAAAGAATATATTAATTAACCCTCTCACTTTCATATGCCCTTCCTAATCTGAATAAAACCGTCTAATGATAGCCACAATGAACTGTCAAAATAAGTCATAATCCTGAAGGAGTTAATAAGTCGCGTATGATGGTGATTTACCTTTCTTCCTTGTATAAGATGGCTATGTTACCACCACCGATATATCTATACATGGATAGATAAAGTATGGACACTTTAATAAACAATGGCATGCTCAACAGTTAAGGGGATATGGATAGATTTTTCTGGGTCCCTTTCTCCCTCGTGTTTAGCCCCATTAGTTTTGAAATGTTGAGACGCTTGGCCCATTAGTTTGGGATATTAACACCTTTAGTTCCATTTCGTTGTCAATTTTAATACCTATCGTGCCATTTAGGTGTCGATTTTTTTTCCTGACGAGCGATAGCGAGCCTGTAATTATAAGAGGAATTGGCCTTCGGCCGGGACCTTTTTCGTACAGAATAAATGTACACATTTATTTTGAGGGGGTTCTAGGGGTGTTATTCTAAGTGTGAGGGAGGTCTAGCGAGGAAACTAACAAATACATGAATTAATAGACTCCCCCCAAAAAAAAAATAAAAAAATAAAAAAAAAAATAAATAAATAAAATAAAATAAAATAAATAAATGCAAAAAAAAATAAAAAACAAACAAACAGCCACTGTCCCCATAAAACAAACTCTTTTGACAAATGTATGCAATCAATACCTTATCTATACTCGATTATTCTGTAACTCGGGGACATTTTTGGGACTCCCTCAGCAGCTCATTTCTCGATAACTAATGGATGTATAATAAACTGTTATGTCTGCATCCTATCATGGTCAAGTTTACATAATTAATAACATAACTGGCTATGAAAGCGCTGTATCAACCGAGTCATTAAGATGGAACACGTTAATTTCTCGCCAACTGATAATAAACTGACTATAGTTCACTTCATTAATATACAGGTCAAATTAATTGAGTAGGTGGGTTTACTACTACAAATATACCTTGATAAGACTATGTTATTTAAGGGAGCTAGCTATAGGCATTATTGTGCAGCATAATTTACTGGTTCGGCTCCATGGTTTAAGGAAGGGGTTTAGTTTGCTCTCTAAACCTCTATCGAGCTTTAAAAAACACCACAAGACCCCCTTTAATATAAATTTGTAATTTTCGGTAGAAAAATTTCCCGGCCAAAGGCCGCTATCGCTATCGCTCGCCAAGACAAAAATCGACACTTAAATGGCACGGAAAGGTCTTAATATTGCAAAGAAAGGGGCAAAAGTTCTGAAAATCGCCAAACTAATGGGGCGAATGTTTTGAAATTTCGTAACTAATAGGCAAAACATGAGGGAGGAGGACGACTCGAAAAACCAAACTGCCTCCCTAAGTTATCATGGACACTTTAATTTCCCTTTACATGTCGCAGCACCAAGTATATGTCGATCAATAATTGTATCAGCAATATCTAAGCTCTAATTTATGTTTCGAGTGAGATATGCAAACAGGTTCCTGTCTTTACACACACAGGTTCCTGTCTTTACACACCCTATTCAACATCTGACAGACATTAATATACCACACAGAGAGCAAAGCGTAATGACAGCGGCGACACGACTTATTTGACCAACTGTACCCAATGATTGTATATACCCCTTGCATACCCTAGATTGTTTACAGTGTATGCAGATAATAATAAGATAGTAATTTGCAGATAAATAAAATATAATAATATGCATATACAAAAAAAAAAAAAAAAAATCCTGATTAACATAAAATAATAATAATAAAACCTAAACAAATAACGAGACGGTAATGCGCAGATAGAAATGAAATAATAGTTTTAATTAAGATGACATACCTGGTTCAGCCAATGGGGAGAAGGGTTGGTATGTATGTATATATGTTGGTCTCTGGGAGCTCGCTACACATACGTCCGCACTCCACCCTGGTCACCACCATACTGACTGGTCATGCACATTGCACTAGTGACTAGACCAGGGCCTTATGTGTTGCGTTGGTTGGTCTTGGGTATTTGCTACTCTCACTCTTTTACTCATTAAC
>JBAKBP010039678.1:0-14617 GCA_037953745.1 Lithodes maja | reverse complement strand
GATTATCCCATACCACTGACAATGAGATTATCCCATACCACTGACAATGGATTATCCCATACCACTGACAATGTAGATTATCCCATACCACTGACAATGGATTATCCCATACCACTGACAATGGATTATCCCATACCACTGACAATGGATTATCCCATACCACTGACAATGGATTATCCCATACCACTGACAATGGATTATCCCATACCACTGACAATGGATTATCCCATACCACTGACAATGGATTATCCCATACCACTGACAATGGATTATCCCATACCACTGACAATGGATTATCCCATACCACTGACAATGGATTATCCCATACCACTGACAATGGATTATCCCATACCACTGACAATGGATTATCCCATACCACTGACAATGGATTATCCCATACCACTGACAATGGATTATCCCATACCACTGACAATGGATTATCCCATACCACTGACAATGGATTATCCCATACCACTGACAATGGATTATCCCATACCACTGACAATGGATTATCCCATACCACTGACAATGGATTATCCCATACCACTGACAATGGATTATCCCATACCACTGACAATGGATTATCCCATACCACTGACAATGGATTATCCCATACCACTGACAATGGATTATCCCATACCACTGACAATGGATTATCCCATACCACTGACAATGGATTATCCCATACCACTGACAATGGATTATCCCATACCACTGACAATGGATTATCCCATACCACTGACAATGGATTATCCCATACCACTGACAATGGATTATCCCATACCACTGACAATGGATTATCCCATACCACTGACAATGGATTATCCCATACCACTGACAATGGATTATCCCATACCACTGACAATGGATTATCCCATACCACTGACAATGGATTATCCCATACCACTGACAATGGATTATCCCATACCACTGACAATGGATTATCCCATACCACTGACAATGGATTATCCCATACCACTGACAATGGATTATCCCATACCACTGACAATGGATTATCCCATACCACTGACAATGGATTATCCCATACCACTGACAATGGATTATCCCATACCACTGACAATGGATTATCCCATACCACTGACAATGGATTATCCCATACCACTGACAATGGATTATCCCATACCACTGACAATGGATTATCCCATACCACTGACAATGGATTATCCCATACCACTGACAATGGATTATCCCATACCACTGACAATGGATTATCCCATACCACTGACAATGGATTATCCCATACCACTGACAATGGATTATCCCATACCACTGACAATGGATTATCCCATACCACTGACAATGGATTATCCCATACCACTGACAATGGATTATCCCATACCACTGACAATGGATTATCCCATACCACTGACAATGGATTATCCCATACCACTGACAATGGATTATCCCATACCACTGACAATGGATTATCCCATACCACTGACAATGGATTATCCCATACCACTGACAATGGATTATCCCATACCACTGACAATGGATTATCCCATACCACTGACAATGGATTATCCCATACCACTGACAATGGATTATCCCATACCACTGACAATGGATTATCCCATACCACTGACAATGGATTATCCCATACCACTGACAATGGATTATCCCATACCACTGACAATGGATTATCCCATACCACTGACAATGGATTATCCCATACCACTGACAATGGATTATCCCATACCACTGACAATGGATTATCCCATACCACTGACAATGGATTATCCCATACCACTGACAATGGATTATCCCATACCACTGACAATGGATTATCCCATACCACTGACAATGGATTATCCCATACCACTGACAATGGATTATCCCATACCACTGACAATGGATTATCCCATACCACTGACAATGGATTATCCCATACCACTGACAATGGATTATCCCATACCACTGACAATGGATTATCCCATACCACTGACAATGGATTATCCCATACCACTGACAATGGATTATCCCATACCACTGACAATGGATTATCCCATACCACTGACAATGGATTATCCCATACCACTGACAATGGATTATCCCATACCACTGACAATGGATTATCCCATACCACTGACAATGGATTATCCCATACCACTGACAATGGATTATCCCATACCACTGACAATGGATTATCCCATACCACTGACAATGGATTATCCCATACCACTGACAATGGATTATCCCATACCACTGACAATGGATTATCCCATACCACTGACAATGGATTATCCCATACCACTGACAATGGATTATCCCATACCACTGACAATGGATTATCCCATACCACTGACAATGGATTATCCCATACCACTGACAATGGATTATCCCATACCACTGACAATGGATTATCCCATACCACTGACAATGGATTATCCCATACCACTGACAATGGATTATCCCATACCACTGACAATGGATTATCCCATACCACTGACAATGGATTATCCCATACCACTGACAATGGATTATCCCATACCACTGACATGGATTATCCCATACCACTGACAATGGATTATCCCATACCACTGACAATGGATTATCCCATACCACTGACAATGGATTATCCCATACCACTGACAATGGATTATCCCATACCACTGACAATGGATTATCCCATACCACTGACAATGGATTATCCCATACCACTGACAATGGATTATCCCATACCACTGACAATGGATTATCCCATACCACTGACAATGGATTATCCCATACCACTGACAATGGATTATCCCATACCACTGACAATGGATTATCCCATACCACTGACAATGGATTATCCCATACCACTGACAATGGATTATCCCATACCACTGACAATGGATTATCCCATACCACTGACAATGGATTATCCCATACCACTGACAATGGATTATCCCATACCACTGACAATGGATTATCCCATACCACTGACAATGGATTATCCCATACCACTGACAATGGATTATCCCATACCACTGACAATGGATTATCCCATACCACTGACAATGGATTATCCCATACCACTGACAATGGATTATCCCATACCACTGACAATGGATTATCCCATACCACTGACAATATATCAACATTAAATATTATTCTGGATTGTATGGCTAAGGAAAATAAATCGATCTATCTATATATCTATTGCCGGACGCCGTGATCCACGAAGGGGTGGCCACGAATGAAGTGCCCCCATGCACTTCTGTCCCCAGTCAGTTGATGGCCATCCTCCCATCCAGCACCGCTTTCACGCATATTTTGTTTTGTTTCTGTATGTGGATGACAGAGATAAAAGGCAAAACTGCCTGTGACGAGTGCCTCTCCCAGAATTGAGAGAGTGACAGGGCCAAAATCAAGGAATGTTCGAGCTAAAATGTCTGGGCACACGGAGTTTAAAGCAATTTAAGTCATAAGATGAGGGAAAGATGGATTCAGGGAGAGAGTTCCAGAGGTCAGCTGTTGAATAGAAGAAAGATTGGGAGTATCGTTTTACTCTTGGGTTGGAGAGTTGCACAAAGTAGGGATGGGATTGTGTTGCAAGACGGGTTCTATGTACCCTACTTATAGGAGGTGGTATACATTAAGAGAGCTCTGAGGAACACTTATTATTGTAATAACGATAGAATAGTGAGAGAGATGCAACATTGTTGCGAAAAGAGAGAGATTGCAGAGAATCGGTGAGTGGATGGAAGTTAATGAGACAAAAGGCTTCCGTATCTACTTTGTCTAGAGTGATGTGTGAGAGGATCCTCCCCACACATACGAACAATACTCAATACAAGGACGCACTGTGCCCTTGTACAGAACAAGAAGCTGTGCAGGGGTAAAGAATCCATTGAGGCGGTTGAGCACACCCAGTTTCTGGGAAGCCGTTTTACCAAGAGTGGTAATATGATCATTCCAAGAGATATCAGATGAAAAAGAGACACCGCAAATACTAAGAGAAGATGAATGGTAGATTTTTGTATTGTTGAAGTATAAGTAATAGTCCTCTGGGAGTTATTGTTGAAGTATAAGTAATAGTCCTCTGGGAGTTATTGTTGAAGTATAAGTAATAGTCCTCTGGGAGTTATTGTTGAAGTATAAGTAATAGTCCTCTGGGAGTTATTGTTGAAGTATAAGTAATAGTCCTCTGGGAGTTATTGTTGAAGTATAAGTAATAGTCCTCTGGGAGTTATTGTTGAAGTATAAGTAATAGTCCTCTGGGAGTTATTGTTGAAGTATAAGTAATAGTCCTCTGGGAGTTATTGTTGAAGTATAAGTAATAGTCCTCTGGGAGTTATTGTTGAAGTATAAGTAATAGTCCTCTGGGAGTTATTGTTGAAGTATAAGTAATAGTCCTCTGGGAGTTATTGTTGAAGTATAAGTAATAGTCCTCTGGGAGTTATTGTTGAAGTATAAGTAATAGTCCTCTGGGAGTTATTGTTGAAGTATAAGTAATAGTCCTCTGGGAGTTATTGTTGAAGTATAAGTAATAGTCCTCTGGGAGTTATTGTTGAAGTATAAGTAATAGTCCTCTGGGAGTTATTGTTGAAGTATAAGTAATAGTCCTCTGGGAGTTATTGTTGAAGTATAAGTAATAGTCCTCTGGGAGTTATTGTTGAAGTATAAGTAATAGTCCTCTGGGAGTTATTGTTGAAGTATAAGTAATAGTCCTCTGGGAGTTATTGTTGAAGTATAAGTAATAGTCCTCTGGGAGTTATTGTTGAAGTATAAGTAATAGTCCTCTGGGAGTTATTGTTGAAGTATAAGTAATAGTCCTCTGGGAGTTATTGTTGAAGTATAAGTAATAGTCCTCTGGGAGTTATTGACGGCTGGATGAATGGAGAAATTGGGTTTTGGAAGCATTGAAAGCAAGAAGGTTTTCTCTGCTCCAATTGGAAATGGTAGTTAGCTCAGAAGATAAGTGTTCTATGGCATTATCACATGAATATTTGAGTGCTTGGGGGTTCTAAAAAACTATTTGACCAGTGCATGGTAAAGTCATCAGCATATTGAATGGATAGGACTGGATGTACAGCTGAGAAGATCATTAAAGAATATTTGAAAGAGAATTGGAGATAGGACAGAACCCTGAGGAACGCAGGAGTTGATAGGTTGAGGAAGTGAACGATGGCATGTCCACAACCGCAGTCTTTTTAGTATTCAACCTAGCGAGGGTAAAAAGTACATCTTTAGAAGAGATTAGGATATTAGGCATGAGTGAGTGAGAGGGGGGTGGAGAGGGAGGAATAGTACCGGAATCATCCAAGGTGGAGTTTTTAGCGAAGGTTTGGGCAAAGAGTTCAGTTTTGTCAGAGGAATAAGTACAAAGGAGTACAAAGGAGTACAAAGGAAATCAAGCAACAACAGATCCAGTGACCCTTCTAGGTTGCTTGTCCTCCAAAACACTGAGGATCAAGTGTCCAAACAGTGGTTTAGAGTGGGTAAGGGAACATTGGAAAGGGAATTACTGCCCTGGAACTAATGTCCGTGGCAGGATTAGGAAGTTAGTAGGGGACAGATGGGTTAGTAACTGAGGGGGGGATAAAATAAAGTTATTCATTTACAAACGCAGTCTGTCGCGGGTTTGATGCGAGATATTTGTGTAGGCGGAGTTTAAATGAATCAACGGTGATGCAGTCTATAACGTTTCGGGGAAGCCCATTCCACAAGTTGACAACTCGATTGAAGAAGAAATTCTTAGATTCGTGCGAGTTAAAAGATTTACCAATAATTTTGCAACCGTTTCCCCGCGTGTAATTAGATTGGTCGATAGTGAAGTACTTACTACAGTTCATATTGTCGATGCCTTTGATGATTTTGAACACTTGAATTAAGTCGCCTCTTAATCTGCGCTGGGTTAAAGGAAATAGATTTAATTCTCTAAGACGCTCTTCATATGGTTTGTTCTTTAGGCTAGGTATCATTTTGGTAACTCTACGTTGAACTCGTTCTAGCTTGTTTATATCTTTTTGGTAATAAGGGCACCAGGATTGAACGCAGTATTCCAGAAGAGGGCGGACTAAGGAATTGTAAAGGGTTAGGATAACTTCTTTGGATTTATGCTCAAATGACCTGCCTATAAAGCCAATTATTTTGTTTGCCTTCTTAACAACTTCTGAACATTGTTGACTCGGTTTTAGGTTACTCGATATTGTTACTCCCAGATCGGTTTCTCTGTTTACATTCTTAAGCTGAGTGCCATTCATCGAATAGTTTGCTTTCTCATTTAGGTATCCGATATGTAGTACTTTACATTTATCCGCATTGAAACTCATTTGCCAAATTTGGGCCCAACATGACAATTTATCTAGATTGTGTTGCATATCGTCAACTTGTTCTTTTGAGAGTACGCTATTTGCAATTTTTGTATCGTCAGCAAATTTTGAGATTGTACAGGTGAGACCCTCATCTATGTCGTTGATGTAAATTAGAAAGAGAATTGGTCCTAGTACCGATCCCTGGGGTACCCCGCTACTTACATTGGTCCATTTTGATGCCTTACCGTTTATGACTACTCTTTGCTTTCTGTCGCTGAGCCAATTTTCTATCCATTTCAACACACCGTCTTGTATTCCATGCGCTTTTAGTTTTAGTAGTAAACGTTTGTGGGGAACTTTGTCAAAGGCCTTTTGAAAATCAAGGTATATAATATCTACAGCTTTACTCTCATCGTAGAGGTTGAGGATATCGTGGAAGAAGTCTAAGAGGTTTGTTAAACAGGAACGTTTTTTACGAAAGCCGTGTTGAGTATCTTTAAGTATGTTATTTTCCTCTAAGTGATTTACGAGTCTGTCTCTTATGACCGTTTCTAGCATTTTACATACAACTGAGGTTAAGCTAATTGGACGATAGTTACTGGATAGGGATTTGCTGCCTTTTTTGAATATCGGTGTTACGTTGGCTAGCTTCCACTGATCGGGCATAGTTCCAGACTGCAAGGATTTATTGAATAGTAATGTCAGTGGTTTAGAGAGCTCATCCTTAGCTTCCTTTAGAACTCTAGGCGAGATTGTATCAGGTCCAGGCGTTTTATTTACCTTGAGTTTATCTAAACAATTCAATACTTCTCTCTCTGTAACGGTGATATTGCTTAAAACATCTGAATTATCAATCTGAATCGGCGATGGTGTAGGGATATCACTGAGGTCTTCTGTTGTAAAAACTGATGCAAAGAAGGTATTGAGGGCATTACTCATTTGTTCTTCGTCTTTGGTGTATTCTCCATTTTCATCGACTAACGGTCCAACAGTTGAAGTAACTACTTTTTTCTTTCTGATATAACTATAGAATTCTTTCGGGTTTGTTTTACTTTGATTCGCAATATGTAACTCTAAGGTCTTTTTACTTTGCTTAATTAACTTTTTGGCTTTGCGTCGTAGCTCTACAAATTTCACCCGTTCTTCGTCATTTTGTGAGGATTTTAATCTATCATTAGCAAATTTTTTAGCAAGCAGGCAGTTTGAAATATCTTTATTCCACCATTTGGGCTTATTATTATGGCCTGGATGCCGAGTTTTCGATGGTATGCAGTCTTGCACTGCTTTTAGGTAAGTGGCTTCGAATAACTTCCAAGATGTATTTATGTCGTTATTGTGAATTAAAAAGCTCCAGTCAGTTTCTTTAAACATAGCTCTAAGTTTAGGAAAGTTTGCTTTCTTGAAATTAGGGACTTTTTCGATGCTACTATTTAGTTCGTTACTAGTAAAGTTTAAAGTGAAAGTTATCGTATGATGGTCGCTGTTACTGAATTCATCACCAACATTCAAATTCTCTATTAATTCTTCTTTTGTTGCAAGTACAATGTCAAGAACGTTATTACCACGGGTCGGCGTTCGAACAAATTGATAAAGCGAACTCTCTTGCAAGTTCGTATACAAGTCATGTCCGGAGTGTGAAGTAAGAGTATCGCCCCACTTGGTCACAGGTAAATTAAAGTCACCAAAAATTACGGTATCTTGTGAGTTACTTACATCTGCAATTTGTTCGTAAATTTCTCGGTCAGTTTGCACTGATTGAGCTGGAGGTCTGTATATTAATGCAAGTATTATTTTGGTACCTTTATTATTCTTTATTAGCACAAAAGATGCGTCGACGTTCACAATTTGAGGTTTTGACAAGAGGGTAGGGTTAAGACTTTCTTTGATATAAAGTAAAACGCCACCTCCATTTCGATTTATTCGGCTTTTCTCAAACATTACATAACCGGGAAGTGAATACTCTGCTAAAAAGTCTCTATCTTCTGTATTGAGCCAAGATTCTGTTATGCCAATCACATCATAATTTTCTGTAAACACTAGCTCCTCTAAATCTGAAAATTTATTGCGTATGCTACGAGCGTTTGCATAGAAAACCTTTAAATTTGTTATTTTAGAACTCACGGAACGCGCTTTAATAATATTTTTGGTTCTTGTCGGATCTACATTTATGTTCATGGCTGTCCTCGGTCCTCGCTGTCTCCGGTCCTTATCGCTGGTGGTCCTCGGTTGCCTCTGTGTTTTTCTTGACGTTGGATGATTTATGTCACTGCTGCTTCTTCTCGGATGGCGTTTTTTGATCCATGGCTGCGGACTGCTTCGTGTAGGAGACGACCCATGCGTGCTGAACCCACAGGGTTTAGATGAGTGCCATCCTTGCGGAACAGAGTAGGCTGGTTGTAGAAGTTGTCCCAGAGGTTGATGAATTCAACTTCTTCCCTCAGACACAAATGTTTTAGTCGGCTATTTGTGCTGAAGGCCTTGTCGTAGAATTTGTCAGGTGCGTCGATCTTGGGGAGAATGCCTGAGATGATGATATTCCTTGACTTGTTTTTGTAGTGCTGGATCATCTTGCGATATTTCTCCATCAACTCTTCGGATCTGGTGCGCATGACGTCATTTGAACCAGCATGGATGACAAAAAGGGTATTTTCATTTGCATCCTTTGTGGTATCTTCGAAGGCTTCCACAATGTCGTCCAGTCCAGCTCCTGGGATGCAAAATCTTTTTCGTTGAATTGGGACTCTGTCGCAGAACTCTTCGACCTGTCCTCGTAGGATGGAATCCCCAACGAGCCTGGTCTCTTCTGGTTCGTCTTCCATCTCTACCAATATCTCAAATCTGTTTGACATTGTGACTGGTAGAGGAGACCTTTTCTGCGTTGGCCGTGCACCGTTCCTCACTGGTGTAAATCCGGAAACCTGTGGTGGCGGGACTCTACGTACAGGTCGGGGAGAGGAGTGGTTAGAACGGGGGCAAGGGGTTGGTACTGTTCGTGCTAGCAGGCTTCTTGCACGAGGAGTGGGGGAGAGACTAAGGTGAACAGGGCGGCTGTCCTGGTTTGATGTCGGCTCAGGTTCGTCAGAATCATCTGCTGCAGTGTCTACTGCAGGTGTTGGATTGTTGGCAGATGACGTTGGGGCGGTGGTGGATGCTGGAGTTGAAACAATTTGCGTTAGTGATACTCCAACGTTGAGTGTTACAAACTCTTGGAGTGATTCCAGCTTCCTGGTGAGGGCGTTGATCTTGTTGAGGACTTCATCCAATTTTGCTGTCAAATCCTCTCGTTGCTGGCAGAGTCGGCAGACTTGTGGATCGGCAGGAGCAAACATGGAAGCACCAAACCTACCGGCGCAGTTCGTACAGGCACGAGGCATGGTGACTATCACTTTCTTCAGTTCACTTCACTCACTTAAAAACACTTAACTCACTTTAAAAACACTAAACTCACTTTAAAAACACTTCACTCCCTTCAGGTCGCTTCACTTACTTAAATAGGCCTAACCGAAAACAAAAATGTTGAAATACACACAAATAGGTTATCAGCGGTGATAGCCTAACCAAAAATTAAAACAAAACAAAATTAAATTTGAATACGCAGTGATAGCCGAACCGAAAACAATTTTATGTTTATTTAAACAGAAATAGGCCACCAGGGGTTATAGCCTATCCTAACCGAAAACAAAAATTATGAACTACCGGTAGGCAGAAATAGGCCACCAGCGGTGATAGCTTAACTGAAAATTTAAAAATTGAAGTACGCAGAAATAGGCCACCAGGGATGATAGCCTAGACTAACCGAAAACAAAAATTATGAAATACCGGTACGCAGAAATAGGCCACCAGCGGTGATAGCCTAGACTAACCGAAAACAAAAATTATGAAATAAGTGATGGTAGTGCCGTCAGAGTGGAAAAGGGGAGGGAAAGAGGACGAAGACAAATTGTTGGAGAGGTTTTTGGCTAAATGCCAGAAAGCTTGGGAAGAGCTAGAGTTGGATAGTTCGGTGCATATATTATTTATGAAAGAGTGTTTGGCGAGTCGAAGAACAGATTTGGCTTGATTCCGGGCAGAAACATAGGAAGAATGAGATTCTTGAATTTGAAGGTGTTGGTACTGTGTGAATGCTTTCTTCTTATTGCGGACAACAGTAGAACTAAGTGTGAGTAAACCAAAATTTGTTTGCATTTGTCTGAGAGAAAGAAAATGGAATGTATGCCTCCATGTCCGAGAGGATTACCTTGATAATGTGTTTAGCACTCTCCGAGGGTCCCCAGTCAGGGAAGCAAAAATAATTCCATGGAAAATCAAAGAAGTACTGCCGGAGAGCCTCCCAGTCAGCATCGCCAAAATCTCACTAGCACCGCCGGCTAGGAGGATCGGGTGGCAGTACTGGAGAGAGAGGACAGGTAACGGAGATAAGTTTACGGTCGGAGTCAAGAATGTTGGGCTGATCTCCGAAGTGATCTGGGATACGGGTGGGTTGTTGAACCAACTGCTTTAGGTAATTGAGGATAGAACAGATGTAGGCTTGTTCACCAGGTTGGTCAGTGGAATGAGAGGAAAGCCATTGGCGGTGGCGAACGTTAAAATCTCCTAAGATGGAGATTTCTGAGAAAAGAGAGATGGATAGGATGTGTTCGACTTTTGAGTTTAGATAGTCAAAAAATTTAGGAAAGACAGTGGAATTAGAAGAAAGACAGACAGCACATAAATATTTAGTATGAGAATGACAGGAAAGCTTGAACCATAAAGTTGAGAATTCAGAGGAGTCGAAATCGGGAACACGAGAGCAAGTGCTCTTGTCGTGCACGGACTATGGCTTTGAAACTAGGATAGAGAAAGTAGGAGGATACAGAGAAGGGGCTGCTGGTAAGAAAAGATGATCAGGTATATAGGAGGAGAGATGGTCTTCAACAGAGGGAAAATTAGAGGATAGGCCAAGAATATTAAATTGTGGCAGGGCAAAAAGAAGAGTGGTGTGCTTGTTTAGTGTAGTGAAGTAGATAAGAGGAGGAGGTGTTTGTGAGAGCTAGCTGGATCACTCTGTGTAGTTGAGGCACAAACATAACCATCCTCGTACACTGTCGTTCATATCTTCCATTTAACCCTTTCACGTACATATGACGGAGAGGTTGCCAGATTAGCAATAAGAAATAGAGTTCTCTCACTCTTATAATTACCTCTCCAAAATTAGTTTTCTGCCCACAGCTAACTCAAAGACAACTGCAGAGGTTGAAGTAACTAAACTAAAGGTTTCTAAATACCCCTGATGGTAACAAAGGGTGTAAAGTATCCCCAATAGGCTCAAAATCGCGTCATATGTCGGAGAGGGTTAAGGGGAGATGTCCACTTGAGGGATTTTTTTCTTGACTCCTTTCTCCCTCATGTTTAGCCCCATTGTTGTTTTCTAATTTTAAGACGTTTGCCCTATTATTTTGACTATTTTAAGAACTTTCAACCCATTTCAGTCAATTTTAAAACCTTTCGTGCCATTTAGGTGTCGATTATATCCTGGCGAGCGATAGCGAGCCTGTAATTTATATTACATCTCAAGATTATACTATTTATTATGAAATCATTATAACCATCTATCATATAATTTTAAGGTGTTTTAGTTACAGTATCTAAATCTATATGGGGGACTGTACATTACAGAGGTCAGAAGATCATTCACCCCTATGACGTATTGTCTGGTCAGATCCTGTCACACACATTCAGCTGAGATGACACTCCCTGTACCTTCTACAACGCCATCTTGTAACCACGGATAGCCATCTTGTAACCGGGAGGTGAATAGGTGTGGCTTTGAGGTGGTGAGAAGGTGAGAGATGGGGAGAGCAGGCAGATAGAATCGAACATCCAGGGTGATAACATATACCCAGAGGTACCCTCTTGAGTTAGGGTTTACTCTTATATTACTTTATAGTACTTCTGTATATCTTTCAGATTGTTACTTAAATATATCAAAGTGGTTTTGGATCAGAGATCTTTAATTATATTCCCTTTACTTATATCTATCAATATATAATAGGTATATGGTAATCGGTGGTGGCAGCTTTTATACCTATCTATTAAATCAATCGATCTACAAGCAGAGAACTCAGCCTCTACACTACAACTTCTACAATCATCATACAACCTACAGTAACCTATTGCTCATAGGAGACACCTTAAGTCTACCTACATCGAGTAAGAGGTTAACCCTTATCATAAATATAGGATCGTAACTCAAAACGTCCTAATACTCCTGTCTGGAGTTAACCCTATGAATACATTTGACTACACATAAGAGTCATACGTAACATTTAAGAGGAACCGGCTTTTAGCCGGGAAATTTTTCTACCGAAAAATGTACAAATTTATCTTGAAAGGGGCTCAAGGGGGTGTAATCTTAAGCTTGAAGGATATCTAGGGACCAAACTAAAAACCTCCCCTTAATAGCCTCAGCTATAATAGATTTAGTTCCAGCCTGTCTACTAGGGACCGCATGGACTGTGTAGGTTGTGTATCTATGTAAGTTTGTGCTTAGTTACATAACTCTCTCTCTCTCTCTCTCTCTTCTCTCTCTCTCTCTCTCTCTCTCTCTCTCTCTCTCTCTCTCTCTCTCTCTCTCTCTCTCTCTCTCTCTATCTCTCTCTCTCTCTCTCTATCTCTCTATCTCTCTCTCTATCTCTCTCTCTATCTCTATGAAATTAATTAGAAAAAAGGCATCCTTAGATGTGACACAAAGTTTGTTCACATACAATGTGGTAATGTGGTTAAAGAGTGGAATAGTTTATCAAGGGAGGTGGTCGACAATAGTTCTATTGATACGTTTAAGAAAAGACTGGACGATCATCTGATGAAGATTGAATTGATATGAATTAATCAATAGGCATGTGTAATTTCCCATTCAAACTAATGTATATCTATACTATATAAAAACTTTCCTTGTGGGTATTTCCTGACCCATAAGGTTACACTTCATCCTATCTTCCGTACCGGCCCTTTAGCCGGAGGGAGCGGAGGGTGAGGGGAGAGCCTTCTACTTTACTGTCCTGTTCTTCCACTATACACTGTCCTTGTCTTGTAGTATTAAGGCCGGACCACCTAGTTGGGACCGCAAGGTCTGTGTGGTTTGAGTATCTGTGCAACTCTGTGTAACTCTCTCTCTCCCTCCCTCTCTCGGGAACGCACACACAAACACGGAATAATTTAGCAGTAGAGTCAGTGGGTGCATAATTTATATACAGCTATTGTTTTCACAGGGTAAACGATTTAAGTCAATAGGATTTGATTATCAGTGTTGTTATTTTTTCAGACTTCATTATTAATTACCCAACCGTATTAATTAAATTGTCAATTTTAGCATTTGTTTATGTATTGGTGTGATAATATTTTTAGAGGGTTCAGATAAATTACCGGTATGTAAATGCTTCATTATTTTATATTTTATTGTTGTGTGTGTGTGTGTGTGTGTGTGTGTGTGTGTGTGTGTGTGTGTGTGTGTGTGTGTGTGTGTGTGTGTGTGTGTGTGTGTGTGTGTGTGTGTGTGTGTGTGTGTGTGTGTGTGTGTGTGTGTGTGTGTGTGTGTGTGTGTGTGTGTGTGTTATATGCACATTTTAATGTGCGTTTAAATTTGATTTATCAATCGCCTGACGCCGTGATCTCCGAATGGGTGGCCACGAACGAACCGCCCCCATGCACCTCTGTCCCCAGTCAGTCGACGCCCCTCCCCCCAACCAGCACCGCCTTTAAATTTGATGTGCTAATGAATTATTGTACAGTCCCTCTGTATAAACTATCAATCGTTCTCCGTGCCAACCTCACTGGATAGGACCACCCCTCACTCCATACCTACCTAATATAAAAATGAAAAAAAGTCAATCACTATCAATATACTCAAATATTTTATATATCTCATCCTACCTTTACAGCGTAGCTCAAGAATATTTAGTCGCCTTTCACTACCCAACAAAACTGCATTTGGTGTTGGTTCTCAAATATTAGCAACAGCTGATAACACAAAACGAAATAAAGGCGTTTATGCATCGTACATAAGTAAGGAGTGAGAGTTAGTAACGCAGCATCTTTACACGGCTATATAAACCAAGCGTCAGTGGTGATAATTACTAATCTCATTTAATTATATTCTGACTGCCTGATGTCTGACATTTTCGTTTTATTGCAATCATAGACTACAGTAGATCTGGACTGGACACGAAAATGGAACTTTGCAGTAAGGGACCCAAAATTCGAGAACGAACCCCTAAGTTCGAACCTCGAAACTGCGAAAATATCACATTTTAGTATGCAAGTCATACTTCAAATGCTGTTCTCGAAAACACTGGTACTGTCTCTGGTGTTGATTTGAG
>JBAKBP010039677.1:0-14620 GCA_037953745.1 Lithodes maja | reverse complement strand
GTGTTAGTATTATGGATACTATGTTGCACGCACAAATATTACAGTTGTATCACTTTAACATACTATTGTATGTAAGTATGTATATACTCTGGCACTTACCCCCATTTTTTTTTTTTTTTTTTTTTTAATGGGGGTAACCGACTCGAGACATTGCCCAAACAGGGACATCACAACACATCAGAAAAACAAAACAAAACAAAACACAAAATCACACACATCTAGGTCGTCCAGGAGAAATACCCATAGACCCAGGCCTATTTGGGGTCCCCAGCAAAAAAAAATTCCAGGTCCCAGATCCCCCGGAGAGGCTCCGATTTCCGCAGGCATACCCGCAGCGGAGGAACCACAAGCCCGCCCACCATGCAATCAGGCGTACCCTTCATTACCACTGACTCCCCGGGCCAGGCGCCTGACGGACTATTATCTAGTCCAACTGGTGCATGACCCTCTCTCACAAACGACAGCGTGTACACTTATCTATTCACTAGCATTCTCCATTATTCCTATTTATTACTTTAATACTCAAAGAGCGGGTGGTGGAGTATATTCACTGTGACGCCCAGCGTTTTTTGTTTACCATAAATGGGGTTGTTTCCGTGCTCTTTTTCATGCATAAACAAGAGCCAGAGCGTAATACAAGTATGTATCCCTGAAAGGGCGTAAATTGAGCTTTCCAATGACACCTGAACCATCCTTCTATGATCACTGGTTGTCTTGCAACGATCGTGCAACCGAAGGGCAAAATCGCTAAAATACGGTCATTTCGTTACATAATTACGTGTGTAGCGAGTGAGAGAAAGTGGAGTAGTGTGGAGTACATGTCAGTGGGCCCACGACGGTCGTGGCGAGCGGTCATGAGGCAACCTACGCTCCTCCCACCGCTCGGCTCTCTTTCAGAGCCAATATTGCGCCAAAATTGCACACAGACTTAAGTCGGGCCCCGCCACATAGTCCTTTCTTCTCCATACAGACTTAAGTCGGGCTCCGATAGACAAGGGTTAAGATACTAATTTCATCTTCTTACTTTTGTGTCCAGATAATTTCTGGGTGGGTGGCTGGCGTGACAACTGGCTTGATGGCAAGCCTATCGCTCCCGAAGAGTGGGATGACGGTGAACCAAGTGAAGGTGTCTATTATGAGGAAAGGTGCGTGAGTGTTGAAAGAGTTGGTAAGCCGCTGCATGATGTATTTTGTGCATCACATACATATACGTCACATCTGAGCCAAAAAGGTCTTTGTCAGAAGGGTGTGTCCTACCCAGGAGAGTTTAACTAATAGATCCAGGACACAAACACCAATTTGTGATTAAAGGAAACAAACACAAATTCATTCATATTTTAAACTTGTAACGAGTGTAGTCAAAGTAGCTCTGAAAAAATAACGTGGAAAATATATATGCCTATTATAGATTTAACCTGACCTAACCTAACCTAACTTGATCAAAACTAGCCTAAGCTAAGCTATCATGAACTAACTTTACATGACTTGACTTAGCTTACCCTAACTTATACCAATAGATTATAATTAGCTTTGCATATTTTGTAAACAAATTATATATATTTTGATGTTTGTGTAATACGATATGAAATTAAGGTGATATGGGCCGTTTTTCTGGTCCCCATTCTTCCTCATGTTTAGCCCCATTAGTTTTCAGATAAAAACGTTGGGCCCATTAGTTTGGCGATTTTAAGACCTTGTGCTCCATTTCTTTGTCAATATTAAGACTTTTCATGTCATTTAGGTGTCGACTTTTTTCCTGGCGAGCGATATCGAGCCTGTAATTTAAGAGAAACCGGCCTTCGGCCGTGGTATTTTCCTATCGAAAAATGTACAAATTTATCTTGAAGGGGGATCTTGGGGGTGTTTTTGAAAGCTTGATGGAGGTCTAGGGAGGAAATTAATAACATAATTAAAAAATAAAAAAAATAGCAAATAAATACATCCATCTATCTCCCTTTAATATAGTCTCATTTATTTTCCGTGCCACTTTTCCATATTTTTTGTTTTCTATATTCCATCTACTCCCTCTCGGGCATAAGCTGAGAGCCTGCACATTCACTCAGCACGGTGAAGCCCGTGAGGTCTTGTTCCAGCCTAGGAAGTGAGACAAGTGAAGCACGAGCTACAACCAGCCCTCACTAACCTGCCATCGCAGACGCGCAGCTCTTGGTTGCTTACTCTGGCTCGAAGCAGTCCCACTTCTGAGGCTGCTTTGCCTTTATGTTTCACTGTCTCACTTCCCAGACTCGGACCCTCACACTCAGAACGCCACCTATTGAGCAATGAACTCACTAGGCATTGCCCCCCTGTAGCATATTTTGAATATGGGAATATTCATACAATGCTATTTAATCAGGGAACAATGAGGGTATTTGTTTGGCGTTTCGGAGGGCTTTGTGGTAATGCACTGATACTAGGTACAGCACAAATTACATCCCAATAATATCTTCCCATTGACATATCGGGATTTGAACCCGGGACCTTTGGAATACCAGTCCAGTGACAAGACCACTCCATCACACCTCCTCTATGTCATCAGGAAGCTGCGCACAAGTCTACTTTTATTAAGATCGTGGTGGACTTAAGGGGGGATGGTTGCTGTTTCTGGACTCCCTTCTCCCTCATGTTCACCCTCATTAGTTTTCAGATTTTAAGACCTTTTGTGGCATTTAGATGGCGATTTGTTTTTCCTGGCGAGCAATAGCGAGCCTGTAATGTAAGAGAAACCGGCCTTCAGCCGGGACATTTTTCTACCAACAAATTAAAATTTTTATCTCGGAGAGGGGTCTTGTTTTGGGTTATTTTAAGTTTGATAGAGGTCTAGGGAAGATACTAAAATATAATAAATACATACATAGATCGACCAATATATAAACCCTCCAAGTATATTGTTTATACTGTGTGTGTGTTTTGTTGGTTGCTCTTCTTCTGTCACCTCTTTTGGAATTGTTATGTGTTCTTCTGTCACCTCTTTTTGAATTGTTATGTGTTCTGCTTCTGTCACCTCTTTTTGAATTGTTATGTGTTCTTCTGTCACCTCTTTTTTATTGTTATGTGTTCTCCTGTCACCTCTTTTTCCTTTCTCGAGTATCTTGCTGATTAAATTACAGGCTCGATATCGCTCGCCAGGAAAAAAGTCGACACCTAAATGACATGAACAGTCTTAATATTGACAAAGAAATGGAGCACAAGGTCTTAAAACCCCTTGTGGGAGTAATGGTTGGCTACTGACTGACTGATCGTTTGTACAGTCGGCCACATAAAGCTTTACCCCCTCCGTGATTTTAGGTAAGGAAGGAAAATTAGTAAGCAGGAACTAGGAGTGTCATTTCTTATACGATAGTTGATTAATTCGATCAATTAATGGTTTTATAGCAAATTATTCTGTTAACCCCTTCTGTACTGGCGACGTATTTTCCATTTGATTTCAGCTACTTTTAGACAATGTTATGATGCTTAGGACGGATATGCGGCAGCTAAAAGGATTCATTGAGATAGTGTGTAGCCTTTTGGTTGATAGACGTCTTTCCTAAAGGATTCATTGAGATAGTGTGTAGCCTTTTGGTTGGTAGACGTCTTTCCTAAAGGATTCATTGAGATAGTGTGTAGCCTTTTGGTTGATAGACGTCTTTCCTAAAGGTTTCATTGAGATAGTTTGTAGCCTTTTGGTTGATAGACATCTTTCCTAAAGGATTCATTGAGATAGTGTGTAGCCTTTTGGTTGATAGACGTCTTTCCTAAAGGATTCATTGAGATAGTGTGTCGCCTTTTGGTTGATAGACGTCTTTCCTAAAGGATTCATTGAGATAGTGTGTAGCCTTTTGGTTGATAGACGTCTTTCCTAAAGGATTCATTGAGATAGTGTGTAGCCTTTTGGTTGATAGACGTCTTTCCTAAAGGATTCATTAAGATAGTGTGTAGCCTTTTGGTTGGTAGACGTCTTTCCTAAAGGATTCATTGAGATAGTGTGTAGCCTTTTGGTTGGTAGACGTCTTTCCTAAAGGATTCATTGAGATAGTGTGTAGCCTTTTGGTTGGTAGACGTCTTTCCTAAAGGATTCATTGAGATAGTGTGTAGCCTTTTGGTTGGTAGACGTCTTTCCTAAAGGATTCATTGAGATAGTGTGTAGCCTTTTGGTTGGTAGACGTCTTTCCTAAAGGATTCATTGAGATAGTGTGTAGCCTTTTGGTTGGTAGACGTCCTTCCTAAAGGATTCATTGAGATAGTGTGTAGCCTTTTGGTTGATAGACGTCTTTCCTAAAGGATTCATTGAGATAGTGTGTAGCCTTTTGGTTGGTAGACGTCCTTCCTAAACTGATTGAAATCGTCTAATAGTTGCCAAAATATAGTTAAAAGTACATCACCGGTATAGAAGGGGGTTAAGGGGAGGTCTTTAGTTTGCTCCCTACAGTATACCTCCATCAAGCTTACAAAACACCCCCCAAGACCCTCCTTCAAGACAAATGTGTACTTTCTTCGATAGAAAAAGTCCCGGCCGAAAGCCGGTTCCTCTTAAATTACAGGCTTGCTATCGCTCGCCAGGAAAAAATATACACCTAAATGACACGAAGTCTTAATATTGACAAAGAAATGGGGCGAAATTTCTTAAAATCGCCAAAATAATGGGCCGAACATGTTAAAATCTCAAAACAAATGGGGCTAAACATGAGGGAGAAGGGGGACCAGAAAAAGCGACCCATCTGCCCTTATTAAGTCAATCACATAACACTTAGTTCCTAGAGTAAAATCCGTGAGTGGGTAGGAAATAACGCGGGTAACTGTACTACTTAAGCCGGTATCACACGAGAGCTTTTATAGTCAACATTCGATGATCAATATTTTTCTGGCAACATTTCAGGAATATTTTGCACTGTTATCGGAAACAAGACTGATGATAGATGGATTTAGGTGACCAATATATTATAAATGTTGACCTCATAAGCTGCCAGACCAATGTTGAGGATAAATGTTGAGTGAAAAAGCGTTCGTGTGATACCGGCTTTAGTGTATTATTACGGTGGCCGGGGGCGTCATCAAACCGGGGCAAGGGGGTTTGGGGGGTAGCTTAACCTGACAAGCGCGAAATAGACCTAGGGGCTAGTGTAGTTATTTGTGCATTTCTAGCCTTGGATTCTGACAGAATTCGTTATATTTACAATATAGAGCAGCATTATTTGTTTTCGGTATGCTTTTATTTTACATATATGATGTATATATGAACCTTCAAGAGTGCTAAAATAAGTGGGAAAAGCATTTGGGTGGTGAAAAACGAAGATATTGGCCACCCGGTCATAATCTCAGGAGAGAGAGAGCCACAGGCAACCCTCCTCTCTCGCTGTCTGTGAGGTAACTGAGACGAGCGGGGCGGTGTGGGCCGGTGTCTGGGTGTTACATAACGATCTTTTCTGCAACCCACTTGTGCTACATTATCGCGGGAGAGAAAAATAACCGATAAATGATGATAATAAGAGGAAAAATAGGTGATAATTGAGGAGGGGAGGGAGGGGGGAATAAGGTGGGGAAGGAGGGGAGGGGGGTGGGTGAGATTTACATGGATGAGTACTGGAGGGGAATTATCTCACCTAGAGACAAATTCCTTTGTTTTGATAGGCCCTTTTTTTTTTGGAAGGCTTTTTTTATGGTCTTGCTTCCGTGAGGCCTATCGCGTTCCCTATAGGAAGCCTTCCGTGAGGCCTATCGCGCTTGCCGGGTTAAGGGGGAACTAGTCGCTTTTTATGGACCCACCTTCCCCCTCTGGTTTACCATATTAGTTGTGAGATGTTAAGACGTTCGTTCCATTAGTTTGGCAATTTTGAGACCTTTTACCCCATTTCTGTCTCAATATTCAGACATTTCGTGCCATTTAGGTGTCGATTTTTCCCTGGCGAGCGATAGAGAGCCTGTAATTTTAGAATGAACCCGACCGAAAATTTTACAAATTAATCTTGCAAGGGGGTCTAAGGGGGTGTTTTTTAAAGCATGATGGAGGCCTAGCCAGGAAACTCAAAATTATATAAATGAATAAATACATAGACCAAAAAACAAGCACTACCCCCTTAACCCTTTCTGTACCGACGACATACTTTATATATGATTTCAGCTACATTTAGACGATTTTATGAAGCTTAGGAAGGATATATGGTAGCTAAAGGGATTCATTAAGACAGTCCGTAACCTCTTCACGGGTAGACGTCCTTCTTAAGCTGAATACAATCGTCTACTATAGTCAAAGTCATGGGAGAAAAGAAATTCCCGTTTGGCAACTGTCTTCCAACTTGTTCGAGCTAGTGCATTCCTGTAGTGAATTGCTAAATGATATACAATGATGTTAAAGGCAACAGACTACAGTATAAAACAGTCAAATATATTGTATTTACCTTTTTCTAAACACACACTTAATTGAAACACAAGTATTAGCAGTCAGCTGATTAAATACAGTACATGGTTGTGGCCGAGCGTAAGGAACGAAACGGTGGCGGTTAAGGGGAGGAAAGAGGAGGATGTTAGATAATATACCATATATCTCCCATATAAAGCAATGTTATATCACATGCGTATAGGTTTGCAGCAATAGGCACATGTGAACAATGAGTACCTTGAACGTAGGTGTAAAGAAGATTATTGTAAAGAATATACGAAAATAATTTTTAGGGAGGCCAAGGAATTCAAACTCTTTTAAAGACCGTTCCACACACGGGATATCTTCCTCCCCTTTCCCTCCCTTTACATTATTTTTGTATATTCTCTACAATAATGTTCCTTTATACCTACGTTCAGGGTGCTCAATGTTCACATGTGGCTAGTCGTACAAACCCATACACATGTGACATAACATTGCTTTAGTTATATGGGAGATATATGGTATGTTATCTAACATCCTCCTCTTTCCTCCCCTTAACCGCCACCGTTTCGTTCCTTACGCTCGGCCACAACCATGTACTGTATTTCATCAGCTGACTGCTAATACTTGTGTTTCAATTAGGTTTGTGTTTAGAAAAAGGTAAATACAATATATTTGACTGTTTTATACTGTAGTCTGTTGTCTTTAACATCATTGTATACCATTTAGCTATTCACTACAGGAATGCACTAGCTCGAACAAGTTGGAAGACAGTTGCCAAACGGGAATTTCTTTTCCCATGACTTTGCCTACTGTATAGTTGCCAGAGTATAATTAATAAGACATCGCCGGTACAGAAGGGGTTAACCTTTTAACCAGCGACGTCTTTTTATTTTTATTCTAGCTATATTAACACGATATTGTTCAGTTTAAGAAGGATCGGTCGTAGTAAAAGGGGTTAAATGAGATAGTTCGAAGCCTGTTAATTGCTGGAGGTCCTTTCTAAACTGAATATAATCGTGTAATAGTAGCCAGAATTAAGTTAAAAGGACGGCACCAGTACTGAATGGGTTAAGGAGGGCTCCACTTTGTGGTTGATATTTTAATTTATTTATTATTTTTTCTAGTTTCCTCCCTAGACCTTCATCAAACTTTAAACAAAAATCCCCCTTTAATATATATTTGTATATTTTTCGGTAGAAAAAATGTCCTGGCCGAAGGTCAGTTCCTCCTAAATTACAGGCTCGCTATCGCTCACCAGGAAAATATCGACACCTAAATGACACGAACAGTCTTAATATTGACAAAGAAAAAGAGCGAAAAGTCTTAAAATCGCCAAACTAATATTTGAAACCAAAGGTAACTAAGCATGAGAGAGAAGGTGGCCCAGACAAACCAACCTATCCCCCTTAGGTGCAGGGCGGGACAATTTGAAACCAAAGGTAACTAAGCATGAGAGAGAAAGGGGCCCAGACAAACCAACCTATCCCCCTTAGGTGCAGGGCGGGACAATTTGGATCCTCCCTGATTTACTCCATTAGTTTGGATATTTTAAGACGTTTCACCTCATTAGTTTGTCGATTATAGGATGCTTCAACCCAATAAGGTGTCGATTTTTCCTGGGCGAGCGAAAGCGAGCCTGCAATTTGAAAGAAAGCGGCCTTTGGCCGGGACATTGTTCTACCAAAAAATGTACATAATTAGCTTGAAGGGGGTCTGGTGAACGTTTTTTAGTTTGATGGGGGTTTGGAGAGGCGTTTCTCCAAGTCTAGGGGTTAACTTAACACACATTGTTCGAAAATGGCTAAAACAATTAAAACCCTCAATAATAATTAAGCAAAATACCATAATAATCCCCGAGACGTTGCACCAGATAGTGTTAAGTGTGAGAGGGAGTACAGGAACATTGGAAGGAAGTGGCGTTGATTTGTTGGCCTTATAATAACATCCAAATAACACACATAGGTCCATCTTGAGCTGCATAACATTTGTTGGCCTTATAATAACATCCAAATAACACACATAGGTCCATCTTGAGCTGCATAACATTTGTTGGCCTTATAATAACATCCAAATAACACACATAGGTCCATCTTGAGCTGCATAACATTTGTTGGCCTTATAATAACATCCAAATAACACACATAGGTCCTTCTTGAGCTGCATAACATCAGCTAAGGTCAGCCAGAATAATTACAGGTCAAATCGGCATCCTCGTACTGAAGGGGTTAAGGAGAGATGGTTGGCTTATCTGGACCTCCTTCTCCCTCATGCTTTGCCCAATTAGTTTTCAGATTGTAAGACGTTCGGCCCATTAGTTTGGTGATTTTTTAGACCTTTCGCCCCTTTCCCTTGTCAGTATTAAGACTTTTTTGTGTCATTTAGGTGACGATTTTTTCCTGGTGAGCGATAGCGAGCCTGTAATTTAGGAAGGACCAGCCTTTGGCCGGAACATTTGTCTACCGAAAAATGTACAAACATATCTTGAATTTGGGTATGTTTTTTGTTTAAGTTGGATGGAAGTCTCGGGAGGAAACTAAAGATTATATTATATATATGAACAAAGCCATCCACAAATATAGCCTTCCGCCTTAACCCCCTGCTAATAACCGATGGAGCAGATCCCCCCCCCCCCCTCCCCATTCAGGCACCAGGAAGGGTGACAAACGTTCACCATAGTCTCCCATAAACGGCTATGGAAGGGGAGGTAGCTGGCCCGCTCTTCTCCCTCATGTTTACAGGCACCAGGAAGGGTGACAAACGTTCACCATAGTCTCCCATAAACGGCTATGGAAGGGGAGGTAGCTGGCCCGCTCTTCTCCCTCATGTTTACAGGCACCAGGAAGGGTGACAAACGTTCACCATAGTCTCCCATAAACAGCTATGGAAGGGGAGGTAGCTGGCCCGCTCTTCTCCCTCATGTTTACAGGCACCAGGAAGGGTGACAAACGTTCACCATAGTCTCCCATAAACGGCTATGGAAGGGGAGGTAGCTGGCCCGCTCTTCTCCCTCATGTTTACAGGCACCAGGAAGGGTGACAAACGTTCACCATAGTCTCCCATAAACGGCTATGGAAGGGGAGGTAGCTGGCCCGCTCTTCTCCCTCATGTTTACAGGCACCAGGAAGGGTGACAAACGTTCACCATAGTCTCCCATAAACGGCTATGGAAGGGGAGGTAGCTGGCCCGCTCTTCTCCCTCATGTTTACAGGCACCAGGAAGGGTGACAAACGTTCACCATAGTCTCCCATAAACGGCTATGGAAGGGGAGGTAGCTGGCCCGCTCTTCTCCCTCATGTTTACAGGCACCAGGAAGGGTGACAAACGTTCACCATAGTCTCCCATAAACGGCTATGGAAGGGGAGGTAGCTGGCCCGCTCTTCTCCCTCATGTTTACAGGCACCAGGAAGGGTGACAAACGTTCACCATAGTCTCCCATAAACGGCTATGGAAGGGGAGGTAGCTGGCCCGCTCTTCTCCCTCATGTTTACAGGCACCAGGAAGGGTGACAAACGTTCACCATAGTCTCCCATAAACGGCTATGGAAGGGGAGGTAGCTGGCCCGCTCTTCTCCCTCATGTTTACAGGCACCAGGAAGGGTGACAAACGTTCACCATAGTCTCCCATAAACGGCTATGGAAGGGGAGGTAGCTGGCCCGCTCTTCTCCCTCATGTTTACAGGCACCAGGAAGGGTGACAAACGTTCACCATAGTCTCCCATAAACGGCTATGGAAGGGGAGGTAGCTGGCCCGCTCTTCTCCCTCATGTTTACAGGCACCAGGAAGGGTGACAAACGTTCACCATAGTCTCCCATAAACGGCTATGGAAGGGGAGGTAGCTGGCCCGCTCTTCTCCCTCATGTTTACAGGCACCAGGAAGGGTGACAAACGTTCACCATAGTCTCCCATAAACGGCTATGGAAGGGGAGGTAGCTGGCCCGCTCTTCTCCCTCATGTTTACAGGCACCAGGAAGGGTGACAAACGTTCACCATAGTCTCCCATAAACGGCTATGGAAGGGGAGGTAGCTGGCCCGCTCTTCTCCCTCATGTTTAGGACCATATAGTTGGGGGATTTTAAGTTGTTTGGAGATTTTTAGACCTTTCGTCCTATTGTTTTTATTAATATTGAGACTTTTCGTGCCATTTAGGTGTACACAAACTTTCCTGGCGAGCGACTTTTGTCCTGGCAAGCGATAGCGAGCCAGTAATTTTGGAGGTATGGCCGCGACACTTTTTCTACCGAAAAATGTACAAACTTATTTCGAAGGGGGATCTTGTGGATTTTGCATTGAGCTTGCTGGTGATCTAGGGAGGAAACTAAAAGAATAATAAATTAATGAGTAAATATACTAATATATAAACCTTACCCCTTAAGTGATAATAAAACTCAATGTCCAAGGTTATGTGGAAATAACCACTTCACAACAATAATAGGAAATGTCTTATATATTATAATAGTAGGTACAAACCCTCTCTGATGGTACCGGTTATCACCATGGACTATGAACAAAACAAAAACAACATTGAACAATAATGTTATGGTAAACTTCACGTACTTAATCATTCAATGTAATGTAATGCAATCATCACCGTGTAATGTTCTTTACTTTTATAATGTTATGGTAAACTTCACGTACTTAATCATTCAATGTAATGTAATGCAATCATCACCATGTAATGTTCTTTACTCTTATAATGTTATGGTAAACTTCACGTACTTAATCATTCAATGTAATGTAATGCAATCATCACCGTGTAATGTTCTTTACTCTTATAATGTTATGGTAAACTTCACGTACTTAATCATTCAATGTAATGTAATGCAATCATCACCGTGTAATGTTCTTTACTCTTATAATGTTATGGTAAACTTCACGTACTTAATCATTCAATGTAATGTAATGCAATCATCACCGTGTAATGTTCTTTACTCTTATAATGTTATGGTAAACTTCACATACTTAATCATTCAATGTAATGTAATGCAATCATCATCGTGTAATGTTCTTTACTCTTATAATGATATGGTAAACTTCACGTACTTAATCATTCAATGTAATGTAATGCAATCATCACCGTGTAATGTTCTTTACTCTTATAATGTTATGGTAAACTTCACGTACTTAATCATTCAATGTAATGTAATGCAATCATCACCGTGTAATGTTCTTTACTCTTATAATGTTATGGTAAACTTCACGTACTTAATCATTCAATGTAATGTAATGCAATCATCACCGTGTAATGTTCTTTACTCTTATAATGTTATGGTAAACTTCACGTACTTAATCATTCAATGTAATGTAATGCAATCATCACCGTGTAATGTTCTTTACTCATATAATGTTATGGTAAACTTCACGTACTTAATCATTCAATGTAATGTAATGCAATCATCACCGTGTAATGTTCTTTACTCTTATAATGTTATGGTAAACTTCACGTACTTAATCATTCAATGTAATGTAATGCAATCATCACCGTGTAATGTTCTTTACTCTTATAATGTTATGGTAAACTTCACGTACTTAATCATTCAATGTAATGTAATGCAATCATCACCGTGTAATGTTATTTACTCTTATAATGTTATGGTAAACTTCACGTACTTAATCATTCAATGTAATGTAATGCAATCATCACCGTGTAATGTTCTTTACTCTTATAATGTTATGGTAAACTTCACGTACTTAATCATTCAATGTAATGTAATGCAATCATCACCGTGTAATGTTCTTTACTCTTATAATGTTATGGTAAACTTCACGTACTTAATCATTCAATGTAATGTAATGCAATCATCACCGTGTAATGTTCTTTACTCTTATAATGTTATGGTAAACTTCACGTACTTAATCATTCAATGTATTGTAATGCAATCATCACCGTGTAATGTTCTTTACTCTTATAATGTAATATTCCTCATGTGCTCGAACTTTTAGTTATGTAAACTAGAGGATTCTCAAAATGTTATCTTGGTGAAAGTTTTTCTGAGACATACTGGCATTGACCATCTCCTTTGAGCAAGGAGATGGGTAATGGTCAAGGGTTACCCAGATTAATATGAATTGTTACTGAAGAATATGTGAATTTATTGAACACCATTTTGTTTAGATCTATCTATCTATCTATCTATATGCTCAGGCCCAATCCCCATTTTGGGGGTAGCCGACTCAAGACAGAGCAAGAACAGGGAAAACACAAAAACAACATAAAACAAAAAATAAACACAGATAAAAAACACAAACTCACACACATCCAGGTCACCCAGGAGAAGACCCAGAGACCAGGGTTACCAAGGTCGCTCCAGCACTCCCCCGGCCCCTGTCCACCCGGAGAGGTTCCGATCTCGGCAGGCAGACATGCAGCGGAGCCAAAGCCACAAGCCCTCCCACCACACTTCCAGGCACACCCTTCATATTAAAAGTCTCCCCGGGCCAGGCACCTGATGGACTATTATCTAGTCCAACTTGCGCCCGACCCCTTACTCCAAATGACCACGTGTTCACTCAACTATTCACAAGCATTCTCCATTCACTCCTGTCCACCACCACTTCCCCTGCCTGATCTATAATCATTCCTCTATCATCCAAAGCATTTCTTACACAGTCTCTCCATCTCAATGGGGGTCTTCCTGCCCTTCTATCTCCCCTTGTACCTGACTCACATATTCTCTTTGTAAGCCTTTCATCTCCCATTCGTTCAACATGACCATACCAGCTCAGCACCCTTCTGTCCACTCTGGCTGACAAATGTTCCTGCTGCCCCACTCTCCTACGTATCTCTTCATTCCTCAATCTGTCTCTACGAGTAACTCCACACATAAGAACATAAGAACATAAGAAAATGGGAGTCTGCAGAAAGCCGATTGGCCTAAGCAAGGCAGATCCCTATCCCACACAACCCCAATTACAAAGACCAATTATAGGCTCAACACTCTAATACCCTGAGGATCATCTTACCAAAACGGTTAGAGATTAACGCAGGATTACGGGGGTCTGCAGAGCGCTGATTTGCCCAACCCTGCTGATCCCCCTTCACACCCAACCCTTCTCGTCCATATGCTTATCCAATTTTATCTTAAAGATCCCTATCGTTTTTAATCCCACTATAGCACTTGGTAGTCCATTCCACCCATCTACAACTCTGTTACCAAACCAATATTTGCCTATATCTTTTCTGAAACGAAATTTATCTAATTTGAAACCATTGGTACGAGTTCTTTCGCTATCACTGAGCTTTAGTACATTTGTCATGTCCCCTTTGTTAATCCCACTAACCCACTTGAACACCTCTATCATATCCCCTCTAACTCTGCGTCTCTCTAACGAATGTAAGCCAAATTTCTTCAACCTTTCTTTATACGGAAGATTTCTAATATTATGGATCATTTTTGTCATTCTACGTTGTACTCTCTCCAATGAATCTATGTCCATTCTGTAATAAGGACACCAAAATTGAACAGCATAATCCATATGGGGTCTCGCTAATGACAAGTAAAGTTTTAAGATAACATCAGCAGTTCTGTTACTCACACTCCTAGAGATGAACCCGAGAATCCTGTTTGCCTTGTTTCGAACGCTTATACACTGTTGTCTAGGCTTCAAATCATTGCTAACAAACACACCTAGATCTTTCTCACAATTCAAGTTTTCTAATTCCACATTAGCTAGTTTATATTTAACATTTGTATGCATCTTCCCTATCTTTAATACCTTGCATTTGTCAATGTTAAACATCATCTGCCAATTTACTAACCATTCGTGTAAGGTATCTAGATCCCTTTGGAGGCACTCTATATCTCTATCTGAATCAATTGTTCTCCCCATTTTGGTATCATCTGCAAATTTACTTATCCTACTAGTTATACCTAAATCAAGGTCATTTATGTATATAACAAACAACAGAGGACCTAATACAGATCCCTGGGGGACACCTGTTACGACTGGGGTTCAAATATATCAGGGCTCTTATTCATTGGACTAGTAATGGCATAAATGTTACAACGGAAAGCGCTAGCTCCAACCTCTGAAGTATATTCCCAGTGAACAAAGAACACAAATACTCTACAGAGTTCTATATGCAATAATAGGCTATCAAACTCTCAATAAATGTGCGTCTACTCTAGGCTTAATGTTATGTGAAAACAGCCTATTACTACCTATAACCGAAGGTGCTTGGTTATGGTATGCAAAGTAAGGTGGTAAGAGAAGTTACAGCTTACGTTACTTTAATCAATAAATGTCAGGCACTCCTGCATGAAAGAAAGTGCACTAAAG
>JBAKBP010039676.1:0-14620 GCA_037953745.1 Lithodes maja | reverse complement strand
ATAATAACTGGTAATAGTTTTGGTTCTGCTAGGACAAAAAACCCATTCAGTCCACTCCCAAGCCTAAAGGCCTTGTGTTAGTAACCTCAGTGCAGCCCATTATGTCAGCTGCAGAGTCACCTGTCCCAGTGTGACTCAGTACAGTAGTTCACATGTTGATAGGGCACATTCCCCAGGCACTACTCTGGGATTCAGGCCTCTCATTATTATGTGTAAGTGACAATATGGAAAATCACCAACCCTGTACCTTCTAGCATGGTACTTACCATCACTGACAAACAGCAGAATGCTGTCAAGGGTCCAGTATCTATCTATCTATCTATTGTAAAGTTCACCACCTGCAAGTGGCACCAATGAGCCCGCCGCCCTTGAGATAGCTGAGCCACTATCAAGCTTTTAGGACAAGTTTTTAAGTGGCCGCATATCCATGCTAAGATTTAAAGGGATAAGTAAAAGCTGCACATAACATTAAATATCTTACCTGGTCAGCCTCCAATTCCAATGCCAACACAAGTTTGTTGAGCGCGGGAGCAAGGTCAGGCAGTGTGTCACAGATCATCTCCACCACAGGACTCAACACCACCGCCATGGCTTCCTCCACCACCGATGTTACCTGGATCTCAAATGACTCTAGACGACGCTTGGTCAATACCGCTCGTACGTATGACACCAATCGCGTCACCTGGGAAAAGAAAAATATATTATGAAAATGCATTACATAGGGTAGTTTTAACATCACAGCACAGTACAGGACAATAAAACCCCTCTCTTGAATTACTTTAAAAGTAAGAAATTTCCTAAAGTGTCATGCACTTCAGTCCTCAGACTTTGTCCCCCAAAAAGGAATGATTGCCCAAACCGAGTACAGTATTAGTTATCCAGATAATTGCCTCATACATTGACTACAGTAGATCTGGACTGGACACGAAAATGGAACTTTGCAGTAAGGGAACCAAAATCGGAGAACGAACCCCCAAGTTCGAACCTCAAAACCGCGAAAATGTGACATTTTCGCGGTTTCGAGGTTCGAACTTCGGGGTTCGTTCTCCAATTTTGGGTCCCATACTGCAAAGTTCCATGTTCGTGTCCAGTCCAGATCTACTGTAGTCTATGCCTCATACTTTCAGATTTTGTCCGAAAGAGATAGGTAAATGTTTACACTAAATATCTTCAACCAAACATTGAAGTCGATCTTTCAGACTTTTACCTCAGTCATTCATACGGTCCAAAAAAGAGAGGTACTGCTCGGAGAAAAAAACACTTACCGAAGTCCACATGTTGTGGGTCTCCGGAACAATGAGGTCCAAAAGTGAGGGTTTTACATATTTAATGGGCCCATTATAAGTTAAGGTGGCCCGGGAGCTCGGTCTTCCTTAGCCAGCATTGTTGAAAGGTAGGTGGTTGGCCACATATATTTTTATTTGACTCGGAGGGTCATTTTCCACCACTAGTACAGTATTCTCACAGGCGAACACCTAGAGCACGGGACACCCGTATGTACTGTAGTTTATGGGAGTTAAAGTCAGTGAGCAGGACTACACAATAAATGGCTAGAACTGACTTAGTCCCTCCTGACAACACAGCTTACCTTGACACCTGTTAACACTCATTGAAAGACAGAAGTGAATGATGAATATTTTTTCTTTTTCTTAGCTACTGTATATACATATAACGTAGTTGTCATAATAAAGGGGTAAGCACTAACCACACTCCTGCCAGTCACCACAACCACATAGGTCTAATGGTGGTACGTCTCCACCTTCAAACTAAACATACATTTAGTTTGCAAGTTTTACATTTTAATTAATAATATATTAACCCTTTCACGTTTTTATGCCGCAGAGGTTGCCAGATTAGCAATAATAAATAGAGTTCTCTCACTCTTATAATTACCTCTCCAAAATTAGTTTTTCTGCTCACAGCTAACTCAAAGACAACTGCAGGGGTTGAAGTAACTAAACTAAAGGTTTCTAAATTCGCGGACTTTCCTCTAACTTTCACTCTGTTGAGCACCATCTCTCCTCCTACAAACCTGATCTTCTCTTCCTCACCGAAACTCAGGTGTCTGTAGCAACATCCAGCAACCCCTTCTCTGTATCCTCCTACTTTCTCTATCCTAGTTTCAAAGCCAAAGGCAGATGTTGTGCATATGTGCACAACAAACTCACTTGCTCTCGTGTTCCCGATTTCGACTCCTCTGAATTCTCAACTTTATGGCTCAAACTTTCCTGTCATTCTCTTACTAAATATTTCTGTGCTGTCTATCTTTCCCCTAACTCTACCAACTTTCCCAAATTCTTTGACTATCTAAACTCTACAGTGGAACAACATTCTATCCATTTCTCCTTTCTCAGAAATCTCCCTCTTAGGAGATTTCAACGTTCACCACCGCCATTGGCTCTCCTCTCACACTACTGATCCACCTGGTGAACAAGCCTACGTCTTTTCTATCCTAAATGACCTAGAGCAGTTAGTTCAGCAACCCACCCGTATCCCGGATCGCATCGGAGATCGGCCCAACATTCTTGACCTGTTTCTAACTTCTAACTATCTATCTATCTATTGCCTGACGCCGTGATCCCCGAAGGGGTGGCCACGAACGAACCGCCCCCATGCACCTCTGTCCCCAGTCAGTCGACGCCCCTCCCCCCAACCAGCACCGCCTTCATTCATGTAGTTCCTCACTCCATCCTTCCACCTCATATTCGGTCTACCTCTCCCCCTCTGTCCCTCCACCTCGCTCTCGTACACCCTCTTAGTCATTCTCTCGCTTTCCATACGTTCCATATGGCCGAACCATCTCAAGTTGTTCCTTTTCACACTTTCCAGCACATCTACCTCCACACCACACCTCCTTCTTACTTCCTCATTAGTCTGTCTATCCCTCCATGTAATTCCGCACGCACTCCTTAAGTAATTCATTTCCACTGCTCTCACTCTTGGTCCGAGTCTCTCAACCAACGTCCATGCTTCGCTTCCGTAAGTCAGTGTCGGGATTACCACACTGTCATGCAAGGACTTCTTCACTTCCATACTGACCACCCTATTTCTTGTTACTGCTTTTAGCGTTCCTACAACCCTCTTCCCCTGTTGTACCCTCTCCCGCACCTCTTCATCCATAGTCCCATCTTTACTCAACACACTGCCCAGATACTTAAAAGAGTTGACGATCTCCATAGCCTGACCGTTCAGCTTCACCTCACACTCTGTGACTTCACCCCTTTCGAAGACCATAACCTTGCTCTTCCCCGTATTTACCTTCAAATTCCGTTTTTCGCACACTGTTCCAAACTTCTAACCCTTCTTCTTATACTGTCGATCTTTTCTCTCCTTTGGGCTCCTCCGACCATAAACTTCTCTGTCACCTGTCCTATCTCTCCAGTACAGCCACCCGATCCTCCTAGCCGGCGGCGCTTGTGGCACTTTGGCGCTGCCGACTGGGAGGCTCTTCGGCAGTACTTCTTTGATTTCCCATGGAATGATTTCTGCTTCCATGGCCGAGGACCCTCGGAGAGTGCTGAACGCATTACCGAGGTAATCCTATCGGGCATGGAAGCATACATTCCATTCTCTTTCTCTCAGACTAATGCTAAAAAATCTTGGTTTACTCACGCCTGTTCTACTGCTGTCCGCAATAAGGAGGAAGCATTCAAACGGTACCGACGCCTTAAAACTCAAGACTCTCATTCTTCATATGTTTCTGCCCGGAATCAAGCCAAATCTGTTCTTCGACTTGCCAAACACTCTTTCATCAATAATAAATGCACTGAACTATCCAACTCTAGCTCTTCCCAAGCTTTCTGGCATCTAGCCAAAAACCTCTCCAACAATTTCTCTTCCTCGTCTTTCCCTCCCCTTTCCCACTCTGATGGCTCAACCATCACTTCTTCCTCTGACAAAGCTAAACTCTTCGCTCAAACTTTTGCTAGAAACTCCACCTTGGATGATTCCGGTGCTATTCCTCCCTCTCCGCCCTCCTCTCTCTTACTTATGCCTAATATCCTAATCTCTTCTAAAGATGTATTTTTTACCCTCTCTGGGCTTAACACTAATAAGGCGTACGGTCCGGACGGTGTTCCTCCTGTTGTTCTCAAAAACTGTGCTTCCGTGCTGACTCCCTGCCTAGGCAAACTCTTTCGTCTCTGTCTATCCTCTAACGTCTTCCCTTCATGCTGGAAGTTTGCTCACATTCAACCTGTCCCAAAGAAGGGTGACCGCTCTCAACCCTCCAACTATCGTCCAATTGCTCTTATCTCTTGTCTTTCTAAAGTTTTTGAAACTATTCTTGCTTCCAAATTTCTTAAGCATTTCTCTTCTCATAATCTGCTCTCAGATCGCCAGTATGGCTTCCTTAAGGGTCGCTCTACTGGTGATCTTCTTTCATATCTTACTAACTCTTGGTCATCCTCCTTTCGGGACTTCGGTGAGACTTTTTCTATTGCACTAGACATATCGAAAGCCTTCGATAGAGTCTGGCATAAATCTTTAATTTCTAAACTACCCTCCTTCGGTTTCTATCCCTCCATCTGTGCCTTTGTCTCTAATTTCCTTTCCGGCCGTTCCATAGCCGCGGTTGTGGACGGCCATTGTTCACTTCCTCACCCTATAAACTCTGGTGTTCCTCAGGGCTCTGTCCTATCTCCTATTCTCTTTCTAATTTTTATAAATGATCTCCTTAACTGTACCTTAATTCCCATCCATTCATACGCAGACGACTCAACCTTACACTACTCCATTAGTTTTTCAGAACGCCCCAGCCAGCAATCTCTCAACAACAAACGTAATGAAGCCATAGAACTCTTAAATTCTGATCTAAATACAATTTCCAATTGGGGCAGAGAAAACCTTGTTAACTTTAATGCTTCCAAAACCCAATTTCTCCATCTATCTACCCGTCAGGATCTCCCAGAGGACTATCCCTTATTCTTCAACAATACAAAAATCAACCCTTCATCTTCTCTCAATATTCTTGGTGTCTCTTTTTCTTCTGCTCTCATTTGGAAGGACCATATTACCAGTCTTGCTAAGGCAGCCTCCCAGAAGCTGGGTGTGCTCAACCGCCTTAGGGGGTTCTTTTCCCCTGCACAGCTTCTTGCTCTGTACAGAGGCATAGTGCGCCCTTGTATTGAGTATTGTTCACATGTGTGGGGAGGTTCCTCTCACACCGCTCTCCTAGACAAAGTTGAAAGGAAGGGCTTTCGTATCATTAACTCCCGTCCACTCACCAACTCTCTGCAATCTCTCTCTCTCCGCCGCAATGTTGCATCTCTCTCGCTATTCTATCGCTACTATAATAATCAGTGTTCCTCAGAGCTATCCCAGTGCATACCACCTCCTTTACGTAGGGCACGTGGTACCCGTCTTGCAACTCAATCCCACCCCTACTCTGTGCAACTCTCCAACCCAAGAGTGAAACGTTACTCTCAAACTTTCTTCTACTCAACAGCTGAGCTCTGGAACTCTCTCCCAGAATCAGTCTTTCCCTCTTCCTATGACTTAAATTGCTTCAAACTCCGTGTGTCCAGGCATTTTGGCTCGAACGTCCCTTGATTTTGGCCCTGTCACTCTTTCAACTATGGGGGAGGCACTCGCTATAGGCAGTTATGCCTTTTGCCTCCCTCAATCACATAGAAAAAAAAAAAAAAAAAAAAAATACCCCTGATGGTAACAAAGGCTTTAAAGTATCCCTAATAGGCTCAAAATTGCGTCAAGAACGTGAGAAGGTTAATAGTTGTCACATAAAAGGGGTAAACACTAACCTCACTCCTGCCAAATTCTCCCCCGACCACACAGGTGAGCTTGACACTCTTGACACTCTCGTTGAAGGACATGGAGGTGAAGAATGACTCGTGACGGTCACGGGAGGAGCCATCAAAGTCCAGCAGCACCTCCACCCCCTCCAGTGTACAGTCTGGGGAGTACAGCAGCCGGGCCCAGTCGTCCAGCTCCAGGGAGTTGGTCTGGATCACCACATGCTCTCGGTTTGACACATGTTTGCACACCTGGGTAGGAGGAAAAATAAAACTGTCTTGATGCTGTACATGTCACCCTCACTATCCGATGCCCCAATTTACGATATTATTATTGGGTTTTTAGGTGTTTGGGTTTGGGTTTTGGCTGGTCCCAGAACGCATCCCCATTTACCCTATAAATTTTAGGGTTCGCTATACAATTTTTCTACTTAAGATCGGGTTTTCAAGAACGTAACCCAATCGTATATCGAGGGAGACCTGTAATGGTTAGAGTATTAAGATCTGTGTGTGGTAACCCAGGTTTGAATCCCGGTGGATCACATGCTTTCATAAATTTCATTGGAAGGGGTTTGGTGTTGGGAGTGAAATAAATAAATTAGATAATTTAATGGTTCGGTTTAGTTCGGTTCACTAGGGGCTCGTAGGGGTCAGAGTAGCTGATGTGTAAGAAGGATTAGGATAGGATTGGATGGATAATTACCATGAATAAATGAATTTATTTAAGAACTTATTATGAAAACCTTGCAGATTCCAGAGGCAAGGTCCAGAAAACCTCCAGGTCCAGGGTTTTGCCTCTGGGTCGGACCACGTACCAGGGATTTTTCAACCAGTAGCACTCATCCAGTGTATAATAAATCAGTAGCACTCATCCAGTGTATAATAAATCAGGGACAACTGAATCAGGGCCGACTTATAGACTTAAGGGGAGATGGGTCATTTTTCTGATCCCTCTTCTTCCTCTTGTTTAGGCACTTATCATCATCAAATAGAGGAATTTAGGGAATAGACAAAACAAGGTATGAGAGGCGGGGATGCGTGTGTAACCTCAATTGACCACTTGCGAGTTTAAGGCTATAAGGAAGTTGGAGCCGTGAACATCGATATTAACGAGAAATGGAGTAATAATGTGGGTTTCTGATGGATAAATAGCATGATCAATTTGGTTTTATGTATTTATATATGTTTTATGACCGTATTTTAGCTGGTAATTTTACTAAATATCGATGGCAACAGCTCCAACTTCCTTATAGACCAAAACTCGCAAGTGGTCCATTTGATAAAGTGAGCCCAATGATTGTGTGTATACGGCTGAAGAACTGCATGTAAACAGTAGAGGTGGGAAGGAAGACAGGAGGGTTATAGTTGTTCGTCTATACATTAGGCTACCATAATGCAGTTGGAATATATGTACATGCTCAGATTAATATGCAGGATTCGAAACTGCATAATAAATCGTAGGCTTGTCCACATTTCTTTAACTGTCTTGATAGCGTAATGCATAGTGCGCGGAATTTCGATGCGAGTATCCTAGGTTCGAGTCCTCGGAGTGCCACATGTATTTGTTGATTCATTAATTGAGTTTAGATGTGAAGTTGGTTGGTGTAAAAACATATATTATTATGTTCTCTCCACCAACCAACTTTACTCCTAAACTCGATTAATGAAATTAACAAACACATGTGGCAGTCCGGGGATTCAAACCCAGGACGCTCACACCGAAAATCAACACACTTATGCATAGCGCCACGAAGACAGTTAAAGAATGATGCACAAGCCTTATAATATTATTCAGACTAGAGGTGGGATTTTGAGGAACTTTGAGTTAAGACTGTACCGGCGAAATTTTATATTGATTTCAGCTACATTTTGACGATTTTATGAAGCTTAGGAAGGATATGCAGTAGCTAAGAGGATCAATTGAGATATTTTGCAGCCTTTTAATTGGTAGACGTCCTTCCTAAGCTGAATAAAAGCGTCTAATATTGGCCAGAATATAGTGGAAAGGACGTCACCGGTACTGAATGGGTTAAGTATTGGAGATCTTATAAACTACTCATATGCATTTACAGAACAAGAAACATAAGTAAAGTCACTCTACACAGACATGCTATATCGTTTTAAAGGGAGGCAGACCTTTTTTCTGGACCCCCTTCTCCCTAATGTCTAGCCCCACTATTTTTGAGATTATAAAGACCTTCGGCCCATTAGTTTGGCAATTTTAACACCTTTCGCCCCATTTCGTTGTCAATTTTAAGACCTTTCGTGCCATTTAGGTGGCGATTATTTCCTAGCGAGCCTGCAATTTTAAGAGGAACCGGCCTTTGGCCGGTTCTACCGGCAAACTACAAACTACAATTTGTATAACATTTTATAATAAGGTAATTTGCAATTTGACAAGATATCTATAATAGTACAAAAAACATACAGTGGGGTCTTTCTTGGTCAGCATACCTCTATCCCAACACTATTATTACTCATAAAAGGTACAATTGCCACAACATGAAACTGGGACAAATGGTGAGGCGAGCTGGCTGTATTTAACCCCTTCAGCACCATGGTGCCTTTTTACCTTTGATTCTGGCTAAAATGAGATGATTTAATGCAAATCAAGAAGGGCCTATGATACTAAGAGGGTTTATTTGAGTCGCATAGGTAGATTACAACCTAAAGAAAACCATCTAATGGTAACCAGAATATGATGAAAATTATGTAATGGTGGAGAAGGGGTTAGCGGTGATGGGCTGGTCGATCAGAGTGAGAGTTGAGCGTTCTCTGCCATACCCATAACTTACTCTGACTGTGCCTCTTACTTATAGATTCTCTAGCTCTCTCTAGCTCTCAAGTGGCGGTGTCTCTTCCGTGGATTGACTTCTCTACTGCCAACCTAGAGGTTGGCAGACTGGGAGCCAAAGCGTCACATTTTTCCTTTGCCCTTCAACTTTCCCTTCATAATAGTTAAGGGGCACAGGGCCTTGGGTGGGGCTTTGGTGTCCCGGGCGTTTCTGCACCCTCCTCAGCTCCTCGCCTGGGAGCGACTTCGGTCACCTGGGCATTCTTAGTGATAAAGCTGGGAGGGTTCTGTGGGGGCGCTCGGTTATAGCCTTGGCCTTGCTCGGGACCTTGAGGCTGCTCGGTCAGACAGCCTGGGGAACAACAACAACCTACTATGTATGATATGAGGAGATTATAACACAGATATCATATAATTCTATAGGAGATGGTAGGTGGATAGTGCCCATTATCTTCTCACTTCCATGCAGATCTGGCTTGTAAACTAGGGTGCGGAAACGCCCGGGACACCGAAGCCCCACCCGAGGCCCGTGCCCCTTAAGAATTATGAAGGGAAAGTAGGTAATATAAACACAAAGACATAAAAGAACAAGACTGTAGATAGACATAATATTGACGTGTATATACGGTGAGTCCTGCCGTCAATTAGAGTACAAAAAAGATAAGCTAAGTTCTTACCTCCACCACATTCTTCTGGTACATGCTAGTGGCTCTCTCCTGAGCAGCATAAAGGAATAGCACAAAACCAAAACTCTCAGTAAAGCAGTCAAATAACACTTAACATTACAATACTCTCAGTAAAAGTAAAAGCTTCCCTTGCCAACTATCAACCGTGGATTTTTTAATGCAAAATGTATCTTGAATTTGGCTAACTTTTTACATTTCTACATATGCTACAGGTAATTTTAATTCTGTTCCCTTCTCTTACATAGACCTTTTTTGCAAGTTTTACAATATAATAGTCAATATAATTGTACATTATTAACTCAATGGTTGTGGGCATACTATCTAAAAACTAAGGACATAACGGCAGCACTCGTCATAAGACGATCGCCAAAAATCTGCGTAGTACGTGGCCAGATAGGCAGGCAAGAGAGTCCAGGCAGCACGGGACCCCTCCATCTACCACCCACTACGTCTGGGCGACTGCTGAGATAACTGCGAGACATCTCCCGCTCCCCTGCAGACTTGGGAGTAGCGAAAACCGCTCTGAACCTCTCATTTCTACCGATTTTGCCCCACCTTTGTAATATCGTTGCATGACAACCAGTGGTTATACAGACATGATTCAGGTGTCATTGAAAAGGTCTATTCCTCTATTTTCAGGGATATATCATTGAATTAAGTTCAAACTCTTGTTTATAAATGAAAATGTGCAGGGAATGAAGGTCACTTTGGTCCAAAACTCCCGTATGGTACAGTGCAGACCAAGCACTCGTCATATGACGAGTGCCGCAATAATTGTGTTAAGTATTCAAACATACAGTACTCATATCTATCTATCTATTGCCTGACGCCGTGATCCCCGAAGGGGTGGCCACGAACGAACCGCCCCCATGCACCTCTGTCCCCAGTCAGTCGACGCCCCTCCCCCCAACCAGCACCGCCTTCGTTCATGTAGTTCCTCACTCCATCCTTCCACCTCATATTCGGTCTACCTCTCCCCCTCTGTCCCTCCACCTCGCTCTCGTACACCCTCTTAGTCATTCTCTCGCTTTCCATACGTTCCATATGGCCGAACCATCTCAAGTTGTTCCTTTTCACACTTTCCAGCACATCTACCTCCACACCACACCTCCTTCTTACTTCCTCATTAGTCTGTCTATCCCTCCATGTAACTCCGCACGCACTCCTTAAGTAATTCATTTCCACTGCTCTCACTCTTGGTCTGAGTCTCTCAACCAACGTCCATGCTTCGCTTCCGTAAGTCAGTGTCGGGATTACCACACTGTCATGCAAGGACTTCTTCACTTCCATACTGACCACCCTATTTCTTGTTACTGCTTTTAGCGTTCCTACAACCCTCTTCCCCTGTTGTACCCTCTCCCGCACCTCTTCATCCATAGTCCCATCTTTACTCAACACACTGCTCTTATAATACTCATATAATCTATCATAATGCTATTCAGCTTGGTTATAGGTTATATAATTTGTAATTTTGCATGCAGTGGTAGAAATTTCAATGGCTATTCATATTCTGTTTATTAGATTTTGATCTTCCGTTTCTTTAACCCTTAACTGGCGGCGCGATCATATGTCGAGTGAAAGAAATTTGGACTATGTGGCGGCTCACAACATAAGTCGTGTGGCATTTTCAGCACGTAATGTTGCTGAGAGAGAGAGACAAGTGGTGGCAGGAGAGTAGCGAGAGTATGACTGCTCCAGACCACCGCGGTGGACCAACTGACATGAATCCCACCCTCCTCCACCCTCTCACACTCGCTACACAGTGAATTGTTTAGGGAAAGTACCGAATTACATGGTTTTTGCACTCGTGTTGCGCGATTGTTGCAAGAAAACTAGCGGTCATACAAGGATCGTTGGGGTGTCATTGGAAAGCTCTGTTTATGCCCTTTCAGGGATAGATACTTGTTTTACGCTCTGGGTCTTATTTAGGCATGAAAATGATCACGTAAACAGCCCTATTTTGGGTAAAAACACGCCGCTGGTGGCTACATATTATTTACCGCCTAGGCCGCTCGTTAGGTGTTAAGACGGGAATATGTCAAACATTAAAAATCACAATCTTTCCACTCTGAGGAAGGCTAGGTATAATATAACTCCCTTCTCTTAAACCATGATAGTCTTCTGTAGTTTCCAATGATTTGTTTAGTCAAATATAACCTTATTACTCTTCTAATGTAACTTCAATCACCTTTTACATTTGTGGAAACATGCACTTTTGATTGGCAAGGAAAGCTTAATGTCATGCTATAGTAGTAACATATAGAATAATCCCAAAATGCTTAACTATTAAAGAGCAATAAATATGTCTATTAAAGCTGACTTCTTCTAGTGTGTATTTAACCCCTTCTGTACCGGCGACGGCTTTTATATTTGATTTCAGCTACATTTAGACGATTTTATGAAGCTTGGAAAGGATACGTGTTAGCTAAACGGCTTAATTGAGATACTCTGTAGCCTTTTCATTGATGGTCGTCCTTCCTAAGCTGAATAAAATAGTCTAATAGTTCTCAGAACACAATGAAAAGGACGTCACCGGTACTGGAAGGGTTAAAGAACGTCATTAATGAGCAAACACATAAATCATCTCTCATATGAGTCAAGTTAATCAGTTAATAAATGTTAAGAATATACAACATAGATGAGTTGGTGTATAAAATAATTTGAAAACAAATAAATTGTCCATATAATGCTGTAATACTAATATATTACATACTAATTCTAATAGCATATTTATCTTATCTGACCTGAGTAACTTGCTTCAGTAAACTATAGGCTAGTGTACTGTTTGCAAATCATGCAGAGTAACAATATACAATATTAATGAATTTAGATTATGCAGAAGGAAATATATTGAAGACCAAGGCTATGCAGATTCTCAACTCACCTCTCTTACACAACACTGACAACCAATATTCATGTTACCAGTAAAGTAACATAATATTCATGTTACCAGTAAAGTAACATAATATTCATGTTACCAGTAAAGTAACATAATATTCATGTTACCAGTAAAGTAACATAATATTCATGTTACCAGTAAAGTAACATAATATTATATAAATTTGCTAACTACCCAATAATTCACTAGTAGGCTACAGTATACTGTATGCTTTCACAAACCACACTACATACACTTTTATCCATTAGGTTCCATGTCCCTATTATTAGCCCATTCAATCAAATAACCATTATTTCTTTATTATAACTATCAAAGACGTTCTTCCGTTTGGGAGGAACCTGTCAGTTAGAAGGATAACCAAGATCATTCCTAAGCTGAGATAAATCATCTGTCAGTAGAATTATACCTATACTGTACTTTAAAGACTTAGTGAGCCACAATAGTATAGGTTTCAGTCTGAGGTTGTCATTAGGTAGCAGTGGAGCATGCCCTTGCTACCCTCAGCCACGAGTATCAGCAGTGAGACTAGTCTTTGCTCACAGAGAGCTTTTCCTACAAAGCAGCAGGGTTTGTCATCCAGGGTTGCCTCCCCCTACCCTGTGATAAAAGGAGCATTCCCAATAGATCATCAGAGGTTAGAAAGTCCACTTGTCTGCTGTGAAATATAACTTAGGCACAAAAACCTTCATCTGCTGTCACCACCACTATGGTCCACCAACACAGTTCTTGTAAGAGGTTTACATAAGGATGGTAGAGATAGTTATCAATTTAATATTCAGGATAGATGTGGAAACTTAATCCTTTCAGGCTCCTAAGATGCCACTTAGTATATATACTGTATATAGAACATTCTCCTAATCTCTCCAAAATTATTGTTCTGCCAATAAACTCGCTCAATGACAACTGTGGGGGTCGAAAAAACTAACCTAAAGGTTTCTAAGCTCCCCTAATGGTCACAAAGGTTTTTACATATCCCAGGAAGACGCAGGTGTGTCTTCCCGTACATGAGAGGGTTAAAAGCAAAAGCAAATTTAGTGCTGTTGGCACTACCTAAATTAAGCTAGTAAGCCGAGGCAAACTTGGTATGGCAAGTCAAATTTGTCTAATGCCCGTGTCACACAAATGCAATTAGTGGTGGATATCCTTGGAGTCACAAAATCTGAGTATATAAAATAATGTACTGTTGTCAAGACCTATTCCAAAAAATTTCAGATGATTGCTCATAACCTTGACTAGTTTAATTTAAAAAAAAAAAAAAAAAAATGAAGAGGATCTAATAACAGATTGTAACACTGGCCTAAATCATCATATCCCTCAACAGCTCTGCCACATAACTCAATAATTTGTAATATCATTGTGCCTAACCTTTGAAATAAATTCTAATAATAATAATATTGAATAGGTTCTGACCTATAATGCATTTATCTGGTCAGCTATATGTCACAGATAACTCCCAATAACATAAATAGGCAAAACCATTTGATTAATAACGCTTATATAAAAATACTAAAAGCAATACCGACCTCCAAAACGTTCATCTGGTATATGCCGCTCTCTTTCAGTAACAGAAAGAGGATGCGCTGCGGGACCCCCATCTGTGACACCACGTTGAAGATGACGTGGGCGTTGCGACCCAGCAGACCCACCAGGTACCGTAACACCATCAGTCCAGAATTTTGTCTGAAGAGGAAGAAAACCCATGATTATAATATAAATGTCTAGTGTAAGGACATCACTCATCCATTTCAATACCAATTACTGAACTATGCATGTATAAACTCTGGCACTTACCCCAGTTTTCCTTGATATATATATATATACAGTATACAGTATATATATATATATATACTGTATATTTTTTTTTTTTTTTTTTTTTTTACTGAACTACATATTATAACTAAAGTGTGTTCAAGCTAACCTGCCATAAATTAGTAATGATACCTTCTATACATTTGCATAGCCAATATTAAATATAGGTGGCGACACAGGAGCAGTTTAGAAAGGCAATATAGGAAGTATAGAAAGGCAGCATTACTAATTTCTGCCAGGTTAGCTTGAATACACTTTAGTCGAACAAATGAACAAATGAATGTATGAATGTACAGTATGACACCTTGCTTCCCCAAGTAGCTCCATAAAAGGGATGGCCATGGCAGAAACTCCCCACTCCCAGACATGCCCCCCTACTGCCTACTCCCAGACATGCCCCCCTACTGCCTACTCCCAGACATGCCTCCCTACTGCCTACTCCCAGACATGCCCCCCTACTGCCCACTCCCAGACATGCCCCCCTACTGCCTACTCCCAGACATGCCCCCCTACTGCCTACTCCCAGACATGCCCCCCTACTCCCCACTCCCAGACATGCCCCCCTACTGCCTACTCCCAGACATGCCCCCCTACTGCCCACTCCCAGACATGCCCCCCTACTGCCCACTCCCAGACATGCCCCCCTACTGCCCACTCCCAGACATGCCCCCCTACTGCCTAC